>JAQFYZ010000777.1:0-33209 GCA_034695085.1 Cylindroiulus punctatus
CCAGGAATCCCTAATCGATAAGCGACACCTCTCTGATTGGCTGTCCTTCAGTTCCATCAGTTCGTATTTCTACTACAGCCAAGTAGATTTGGCATGTACAGTACATATTTGGGTACGATACTGCAGCTCATTATAGTTTAATTTTCAGCAAAAATTACTTCATTTAGGCTACCGGATAAGGCCACATTGAAATGCCAGCGCCATTATATATCGCCCAGGAGGAAATCAGAAGAGAAAGAGTTAGTTACTCATCAGCAAATCAAGGACCAAGTTAACTTCTAGAGATTGGACTAGTTCCGCTGACGCTTGATCCAATTCCAGAAATAATCAACCCATTGATGAATACAAATGTTCAACGTGTATTTGATTACAGACGTTACCGGAGGCATCAATGCAGCAAACTGAAACGAATGCAAGTGTGGAGAGCCATTTCTTCGCCAGAAGCCTCGAGCACAGTTTCACTCATTTTTCATTCAAAAGTAACAATGCGAACTTTTTATTCACTCGACGCTTCTGAATGGCAAATGAGCTGCTTCCGGTGGAGATCAATCCGATGATGCCACATCCATTCGCTTTCTGGAGCATTCAGTTTTGTATAATTTGGCAAATCACTACAAATTACTTTCCACAGCGTCTTCGCCCTGCGGAACGCTGCCATTTTTAAAGCGGATATAATATGCAAATTGACAACCGAGCGAACACAGTCGGCGATTTCGAGCCGCGTGGAATAACAATGATCAAAAAACCACTAATGACAGAGGAAGCATATTATTAGGCTGGGATAAAAAGTTCAAACGCATTGGAAAAGATACACGGCACGAAATCGATGAAGAAACGTGCATTTGTACAGCGTGGCTTAATTTGCAGGCAGAAAATCAGCGCCATTCATCAGGAAATCTCTTACAGATGCCCGCCAATTAATATCGGCAATAATAACGCCGGTTAAGATATGCACCAATAACACGTGCTCGGCATACAGCGCAGCAATTAAAAGCAGTCGTATATCGGATTGAACATGCGATTAATTGAAGAAGGCCATTAAAGCGTGTTTGACTTCGCTCGATAGGCACCGGTGGAATAGGTCATAACTTTTAATTTGTTTGATAGAATCGATAGTCTGCCCGCTTTTATTCCACCTTCTATCAACAGTAAATGATTCTGCGTTAAATCCAAACACATGTATGCTGCTCGCTGAGCCTGCCGTCTGAATGGGAATACAAGAGATCTAGACTTTGGAACAATTCTAAAAACAAAATCTCTTTGATTTTATATAATGCAGGAACTCACTATCAATATAAACTTCGAATTAAAACATTTAAGTTTCATTTGACATTATCATATCTGTCCAAAATTATGAAAATCCAATTGCAAAAAATCCCTTTCAATGGGCCTTAAGGATTTGGGCATCGTTTAGGAAATGACCAATAATACAATGGCGGGAATAGCATGAAGAGTACATGTACTGTAGCTCAAATTGCTTTTTCGTAAAATGTGATTGCTTTCCAATCATTTATTATGCAATCTGTATACTGCATATTGTGTATTTTTTTCAAACAAATAACTTATTCCCTGACAAAGGGGGTGATGTTACACGTAGAAAACCAACTCAATGTTGCTCATCTGATCATAAAAAAATATAGCAGTTTTTACCACACATTTTATATACATTGTGACAGGAGATTTTCACAGTCACAATGTGTAGTGAGGGCAGTGGTGTTAACTCACTTTGGGACTCAAAGGTGGTGTTTAGAAAACATTGATTTACCAGAATACACGTATATAGAAAAACTTTAAGATTCAAATTGCCTGCGTTTTCCGATTTTCTCTGTTCAAAACAGAATTTACTTAGATTTTTCAGGACAGTCACCATGTTCATTGATGAAATCACGCCTACTGTGATTTCATGAACGATCTGTTTGAATTGTCAGAAGAATAAAAATGTATATTGCGTGGTGCGAAAGCTAAGAATGGATTATAATATTATCTACCGCACCCGTTTGTAATATTTACATTTCGGTGACTGAAATTCACGAAATGGAAACATTGCGCAACAGCTCGAGTACAAAAGTGAAGAAATGATCAATCTCTGCCTCAGAAAGCTCGTAGTTGGGGGATACCTGCAGAGCAAACAAGAGTAAGTTACCTTGACCCCAAACTTGAAGATAACAAGCAGCAGGTAGATGCCCCTAGAGATACCCAGCTCAACATAATGAACCGTGTTATATAGTGAGGCCGAAAAAACAAACGTGGTTACAAAAAAAAATATCCTCACTTCCATTGCATTAAAATTTACTAGCGGTAGAGCGTACTCATTAAACATTCATCATCCCCACATTTTCATTTTCGTCTGAAATTCTATCTGTCTGTAGCTTTACACTGCTAGTCGATATGTAACCATATTGAATGCACATCGCATATACTATTCTGGGAAGACGTTTGACGAGACGTTTGATTGGGTGCTTCATTAAATGCTTATCATCACACGTTTGCTACCGACCAAATCTCATAAGATGTGCTGTGTCAAGAGATCACACGCAAAACCGTAACATGGTAGAGAAGCTTTACATTAAATTTACTGATGCATCCATTGATTTCAACGTCAAAATTGAAAAAGGCGTCCAAAATGATTAATGCAAAGTTAATCCAACTGGAGGAGCAGCATTCAACTGCTAATTCTACGTTGAAGAAACTTAAAAAACTTAATCACCCCATCTAGACTAGCAATTCAGTTTGGCAGCAGCGGCGTCACATCATGAAAGTTTCTGGAGAATTTGTTCGGGGCATGCTAAAATTTTCAGAAAACGATTTCATATAATAACAAACCCCTTATAATCTCATCTGACGCTGAAGCGAGAATCGATATTATTCCAATTGCTAGGTTTTCAATAATGTATGTCAACAAAACGCAGCGACATTTCTTTTTCAAAAGACATCACTGCAAATAAGTGAGATTGGTCTCAAATATCAGAAGAAAAATTGCACTTTGATTATGGTGTAAATAAACTCGCAGCATCGGTATTTAGCTCAAGATTGCAATGTTTACGGAATGGTATGTGGGCGTTGATCCTTATTTAGCGTACAATACAAAATAGTTGTTGTCATGAGGCCAAATTCTTCAGAAAGAGAAAAATCTGACAAGGGCGCCAACAACAATTGTTGTTCAGACACTTGGGTCCCACGGATGTTTATCCTCCGTCACATTGGAATAAAAATACTTAGCTTACCATGCATTTTGGAGTTATTCGTAACAAGGTTAAAGCTTTGGAACTTACCTAAAATGAAAAAAAAGAAAAACACGTAAGTTAAAGAATACATGACAATTGCATAAACGATTTAAAATCAAGAAATAAAATCAAAGAATCAGTTTCTCAATGTTGTTAGGTCTATAGTATAGATTGTATTACCGACTTGGCTTATTACCCGTAATATTTAGCACACGTTTTCTAAATTGTTAGCTAAAAACATTAAAACGAGAGCCCATAAAACCATCTTTAAAACACGAGCATCTATATACACGCATGCATTTCTTCAAAGCACCACATAAATACTGACAATCTTGTTCTGCGTTCAACGGGGCAGAAAAATGGCCAAAGAAGATGGTATTTTGCTCCTGGTCAATTTTTGAACCTATCAGGGTAATGACACATTATATCATCCTGTCAGCCACACACATACTTTCGTCTTACTCCTATAATATCCTTCAATCCCATTCAGGCTCATCTAACAATTCTCGAATCGTTCAAAATTTGTGGCAGACATCAAGACAGGCAACCATTTCAGGTTCAACGTTTTTTCCACCTTTATGACCTCTCCTCACCATGCATTCCGCCCCTTTTAATATATACATGTACTGTATATAAGAAACAAAAATTTGCTTTAAATCGATTTCCATATGAATTTCCATAATACTTCCCTTTGTTCCTATTTATTACAGGAAATCACTCGATAGAAGCAAGTAAGAAATTTCAATAAAATAAACTTAATGCACCCCATATTATTGTAACGACACTGTCTGTTCTGCTTCCCCCGGCGCATGCAATTACACGGACATCTAATAGGTACCTGGTTAAGCGTAATTATACTAATTGTTATTACGAAATGGGCTCAAGCTTTCGCCACAGCGATTAAATTAAGTTGGCATCACATATCCCATCATACCAGCCATAGCGATAACTTAATTCCGCAATTTGGCGAACAATCGAAATAAGCCAACAGAGCACGAGAGCAAACCCATAGTTACATGTAATAACACATAGCTTGATTAACGACATTGTTTGCTATAATACGTCGGGAATGCGGCTGCCTTTCTGTAGATATATTGCACATATAAACAACGCCGAGCAGCAATGCATAGAATCCGGTCATCATTTATCTAATCGAAAACTTGGCTGAAAGTACGAAGAAAACAGGTTTGCCTTAGAGATTAGACCAATATCCAAGAAACCGTAATTTCTTATTTCGACATCACATCAAAATTATAAAAGGCCAGGGAAATTACGAAACGCAGTCATGTGCAATAAATACAAAGGTGCTTTACTTTAACGTACAAACGTTTACAAGCCTTTATATAAATCATGTGGATTTACATGATTTACTTTCAATTTCTATCATATTACAGGTGCATTTTAGCTTCATCAAGACCGGAAAGCTTGTTTGTGTCGAATGAATCGAAGAGAAATGTGTGCATCAATACATACGTGCCATGCCCAAGTGAAAGTAAATCTTTGTACATGCATTTCTAAACGTTCGCCCGCCAGCACTAACCAATTCTCGCAGGAATCGACGCAAGATATCAGGCATATAATTAGAATGGGGGAAATTTAAAAATCTCGCTCAATTAATGTAATAATCCGCGCGCAGGACTGGGGGACTTATTTCCTACACGTGTACATAGCCCTATCTCGTTGCGCATAAAAAAGATACTGCAAGTAAGGAACAATGTAAAGCGAGACAATTAACTGCAGATCATCTATGCGTGTACTTAACTCATTAACATGCACCAAAATAAATGCAAAATCGATAGGAAACGCAAGTTGCAGTTATCTATTTCATTTCCCCGTTTCTCAAGACGCGCCTATAGCCAGCTTCCATTATGAATAAGACGCATTACATAATTTGAAAACTGGTATAGAAAAATTGCATCAGGCGCTACACCTTAATCAATGTTGAATAAAGTAACATTCGGAATGGAGCATCATTAAAATGCGGGGCTATTTACTGCCTCAAACAAATGCACGACCATTTAACTGCGCACTTACTGCTATATTGCACCAATTGTGTCATTAATGGCGTATAACACCCGCGTGTGCATACGTGGAAAAATGAATGGTAATAATGCATTTATCAGTTTAAACATTTGCCTCGGAATGGGGCCTATCTTTCACGGCGAGGCTATAAAGCGAGCACGCAACCTAAAACATCGCAATTAATCTCAATATAAATTCCGCAAATTTAAGTAGAAGTTTCCCTAACGGAAGTTTTGAATTCCATTTTCCTTAAAGACAAATACCGCGCTGTGACAAGATATTTAATAGAAGCTGGAAACAAATGCATCACCTCCACCGCACACTGCGCACGTTATATAAATTGACACGGATATATACGCTCAAGTTAATTGTGCCCATCATGCATTTCGTTGCAGTCATAAATTAGGTCCATGCGCCATAAAGATGAATCCGTGCCTCGTGAGCATCCATGCACCATGCACGATTACTGCATGCTGGAATGCTGGCAATATGGACAAATGAACAGCCATTTTCATTAAAATACCAACATGGCTATAAATAAAAACGAAGTTTTAATGAAAGCATTTGTTAACTTTTTCGCTTTCCTTGTTTTCCCTACAGTTTGAGGATGTATTTTTCAAAATAAGTTCAAACTGATTCGATAAATCTAGTTCGCAAACTTAATAATGTATATCAAGAACACTAGCTACACGCGAGATAAACTTTGCCAGCCAGACTAGCGTAGTGCAGCCAAAATGTTTTTCTTGATAACCCAAAACTGCTTATCAAAAAGTCACTTCACCCAAAAGCACTTTTATCAGAAGGCCCATTTTACCCAGTGCAGGCAAGCTACAGTATTCCATGTACATGTATATCAGTAAACATGATTGAATATACTGGTTAACTTCTTAATTAACGCAATTAGAACGTACGCATCTTAATGCTGCAAGTTTTAATTGATAGGCAACGTAATTAGGCTTTGCGACCAATTAATGTGTAGAAAAGGTCAATTTGAAACTTAAGATTTATTAGTCATGTTGATTAAATGAAGCGTACATGTACATGCATACTGACTTATTGGAAATACGGTATTTACAAACCAAACAAAATGAAATGGTTTGTACACAGTGGAAAATAAGAGGTTAATCAATGCAAAGTACAATAAATAGTGAAAGTTCACCCACGTTCATTTGCGAAATGTCAAATATGAAATTCGATAGCCCGGCAATAGATTTGCACGACCGATTAAACTATGTTAAACCAAAAGTGCGCAAATTTCACGTTATGATGTGGGCCGACAAGTGCTTAGTGATTTTGGGCGCAGTCAGCAGAGGACATTGAACGACAAACGAGAAAACTCACTTCCTCGTGACAGGATATCGAAATGCAAATAATGATCGAAAGCGAAAGAACGATCGATGTGTCGCCATGCATATTCGCGCACTAATTTAGCTGGGTTGTTCATTAATAATGACGCCAGCAATTTAAAATTTCAGTATACGGAAAGAAACCACCGTATAGATAAAACAATTTGCCTATCTCGACGAAACTGATAAAAGATGCATAACCAAATGGTTGGCGAGCAAACAGACACTTCAACCATGTTTTACAATAGAGACATGATCTAAAATTGCGAAATCTCATAAGAAAAACTTAAGACCGCTCGGGGCACTACAGAGTATACTGAATTTGGTATGATAAATTCCATGATTTTTAAATGACTTCAAAAAAAAAGTTGGCAAAAGTTTTTTTGATAAACTGAATGACAAATGATGGACTTTATGCCATTTTTATCAATATAGTTAACTTTATGCTCTGCTGCAAATGTGCAGCAAATATGTAAATTTTTGAACGTAACTTGTCTTGTATACAAGTATGACACCTGTCCTAGCAGTCGAATTTTATCCTCCCGATTTATTTTGATTATGTTTTGTGTGCCTCACCTTGCCTAAAACGTGATTTCTTTATTTTGCTACCCATGCAGAGGCAATCACTGCTAGCCTGCGAGCCGTTAGGAAAAAATCACTACCTTATTTTCTCAATAGCTTAGGGGCATCAGCAGCGTAAAATGTACAGTATAGCCAATTATTTTACGAAATGATTACTGCATTTGGTTGATGCATCCCTATCCAGTTACCATTTATCCAACTCGGCCTTTCAAAATTATGATCTACTTGAACGCCTTGTATGGTTCAGTCTTCAGATATTGCCTGAAGATCAATTCCAAAGGGCAACTATGTGTACCAAGGTAATAACCAATTAAATGAAATTCTTGAATTATTAATTACTGTCTTAAATGGCTAAAAAATTTAATCAAAGGCAATAATTATGACCCTTGCATCAACTTTATCAACATGCATATTCCATTACTTCCAGGACCAATATTTGATTTCATGACCTTCTCCTCGGCTTCCATGATTGGTAGACACCCTGTTCCGCCGCGCAAATTATGGACGCACTTGAAACAGATGCTCCTGAAGAGACCATGACTTCGTCTCCATTGTCACCATCAGGATAAGCCATAACGAGCAACTTATCGAGTCCACAACTTTCCAATTCCCATACAGGCATGCCACGAGGTCGTTTCGATCCATTTTTCAGCCCAGAATTTCCTTCCATCCACCGAGTTCACTTTGCAACGAGGGTCAAAGTTGAGGAAATTATCTCTGGCTGAAACCGTCTACCCGTGCAGCAGTACGCATGGGCAAACTGCTAAATCCCTCACCAGTGAAAGAATTTCCCCTCCTCTTGCCGTGTGGTGCATTCTCACGCCCTCGCCATCTTCAGCTCGAAAGTCTTTGTAGAAAAGACTGTTTAATGCAAGGCACATACACGCCAAGTGAACCAACAAACCAGGCAAAGAGTGCCATAGCCCGAGTCGGGGAATGTTTGCATTTCTCGCTTTTGGTGACAGCTAAGTGAGTCGGAATCTGCCGCGCAATAATAAGCTAGGCTGAAAGCACGGGTAGTTTGAATGGAAAAACAAACATCCAAAGACTTGAAAAACCTGGCGAGGGGAAGACATGGCTTGCCACCATGATGGCGAAATTGGTGTCGTCCAACGAAGACCTCGTCTGCACAGTGTGTGGTGCTCAATTTCAACCCTCTAACGACATGTATAATTTTCCAATAAACACAATTGGAGATAATGTAGAAAGAAAATCATAATAATTTTCAGTAGGAAAAATTGGCATGTTCACTACTGATTAAAATTTCGGTACCTGTCCATTAAGGGAACTACCTGTTATGTTAGGGTAGGTTAGGTTAGGTTATGTTAGGTAAGGTTAGGGTAGGTATAAACGCTCAAAAAACCTAACCTAACCTACCCTAACATAACAGGTAGTTCCCTTAATGGACAAGTACCAAAATTTCTTCCACAAATGAATGAAAAGGTAAATTCCTCATTCCTGTAGTATAGATGCAGGACTGACTTTAGTGTGCCTTCCATCCAATTCTGTTAACTTTATGTGCCACATTGCTATACTGAATTTCCTGACGTTTTCAAGATAAAAATCTCTTTTTCCTGACTCTCCTATATATCTCCAATTCCCCTAACAATTGCATGTTTTCCAGTTCTGGGAAAATCTTTACCAGTGCGTATATGTAATTTCCATCAACAAAGTTGCATATACATGTACGTTTGCCATCCATGACCTTTCGACGTCAGGCTCTGGTTCCCCATTGGCACCCCTTCAAGAGCACAAATCCACGCTGGAGCAAGTGGCCACATTTCAGACATCTGCATGCATTTGAAAATGGCACTAAAATCGCCCTCACTGGGGGTTGGGGGTCGGAATTCGAGCATCCAAACAGGCACAAAGCATGCGACAGCTCAACTGAACTCAGCTCAGCCACATTATTAGAAACATTTCCAGCATTCCACAAATAATTTACAATAAGCTCCGAAAGAGCTTCGCAATTAACGGCACACTAAATGTAAATTATAATAACTCCGGATTCGGAGCAGATGAGAAGCAACCGCAAATCGATTTCCATCACCGGATCTCTGGCCCGGCCTGGGGGTGGGGGCGCCGCCAGGGGGCAGCACCAGTCGCTAACGAGCAGGCAGCCATCATGGGTAAGTTGCTTCGCATCTAATTGGATGAACCCGGTGGGCACCTTTGGCAGAAACCCCAGCCCGCATTTTGCATGCATCAAAATCGATTCCACAATGGCTGCCCGATACGTTCCACGTTGATAGACAGACCTATTTGATTTTATTTCCTTATTTAAGACAGCAAGGTGACGCGTTATTGCTTACACTTGTCACTAGCTACGTGTAATTAAATTGTGAAATGCGGTCGCGCAATAATCCATTAAAGCCGAGCGTTTTTAAAGGGAACTGTGCGTGTAGGACCGTGCCTAATAGGAGCCCTGGCGAATTGGTCAAACGTCCAGTAGTCACGCGCATGTCGCATTTCAACGCTGCAGTTTATTGCACCAAACAGCCAGGGCAAGGATGGGGAAATTGGTTGCCCCATATAGGGAATGAACAGATCGTCAATCACAGCAACGCTGGACTGTATGCTCAGCTACGAGGAAATATGGCGAATGGGCTGTGCTGGACCATGATGACCCATGTCAAGAAAAAGTGGACTTCTTTGACCCCCTACCCCCTACCAAACAATTTTTGATCAAAAAGTGTTCATCATCTTCCATTCCCCCAACTTAGACATTCTATTTTTGTAAATTGTATTTTTTCATTCTTTATATTTTTATAAACAGTAAATTGTAAAAAGGATCTATAGCAAGACTTATCATTATTTCATCAAATATCAAACAGGATTTTTATGTTACATAGCATGTACAACATCCAGCCCAAGTCTGTTTAATCCTGCATGTAATCGCAGTGTTACTTCTTACAACTTTTGAACAGCTAACCGCGGAATTTTAATGTATACCATGATTCCTTAGATGGATATCCACGCTCGTATTCACCTTACAGATGGAGTAGCTGCACAAATTTTATCTATAGTAGAACCAAGAAGTGATGGAACTGAAGGACAGCCGATCAGAGCGATGTGGCTTGTCGATTTGCGCTTCCATGCATCTTCAGTCGGTGAAAGTTGGCACGTGGTTGTAATCAACTAGGCTAAATCAATCGCCAACACATGTTTGAACCCTATTGGTCGGCACAATCGACCCAGTTCCATCACTTCTTGGTTTTACTATATCCAACTACAGTTTATTTTCGTCAAAACACCAAGTTCGAATTTGTAGGCTACTGGTTAGGAACTATTGTGAAGTTAACCTTCCTGCTCCTCAACCCATATTGCCAGCACCAACAAAGTACATTCCCCAGTCTTTCTCACCATTTCTAATTTCATGTTGAAATCTGTGGAGTGTGGAATCAGGTCATGTTACGAACTACAATATTAAAGGTACCAAAACAAACCCAGTTAAATTTATCAATAGCTTGGCAAAGACGTCGATACAAACGTTCGTGCGGCATAACGAACATTACATTATCTTCTAATGCACAACAGTACATGTATGCACAACCTCATTCGCAGCAAACTATACAATACAGAACACGTGCATAAATAAGCGTCTACAAGTATCACACATAGGCGTTTCCCAAAGCACGATCTGCAATAACGGTCGCCCAGCGCAGTTTTGCTCTCGATCATCCTCCACGGATGCCATTCGAATAATGCACCGTGCTTATTATACGGTTGCAAATCACACCACCTTATACTGTATAAATGCCCATTTCCTACAACAACGGCAAAAACAGAGCCCTGGATGGCTGGCCATTTATCACGGGGTGACAACTGGTCAATTGATGAAGACATGGGCGCACATTGAGAGGCAGCCAGCAAACACATTGCACGGGTCTGGAACAGGGCAGCGATTTTAAGTGGATATGGGAAAAAAAAGGGAGGAACCTGTCCATCCCATATATAGCATGAACATAACCAGAGGGGAATATGACGGGGAGGAAGGAACTGATAAGCGAGAGTGCCTAATGCATGCATACATGTGTTTTGGTGGTTTATCCCCTCTGGAGGGACTGATGCAGGTATGGAAATGCATTACATGTAATACGAAAGTGCCTATTGGGGCCAGATCCAGAGCATATTCGAACACAATGTCAGGGTGACCAAACTATTGTAAGGTTCATGTACCTGAGAAACAGGGCAACATCAGGAAATTAACATATAGGGAGACAACGTATTAGAACAGAATGGAAATTGTTGTTCATATAGGCACTGTAAGTAAATTAAGTTGAGTACATGGACAGTTTATGTAACAAAAAAAAAAGAAGAAAAAAAGTTTGCAAAATACAGAAATGAAGATTTCTGACACTACTGTGCTGACTAACATCATACTGGTACATGCACGTTTACAGCAACAGAGCTCCTTTTAATTTCCTCGCAACAACAGAACTTTTCAAAGATGTCATGCATCTACTCTATACATATACAGTACATGCATGAACAATGAAGCGATCAAAGAAATTAGTAGCAAATTTATAACAAACTTCATAAAATTTCACAGCACTGTACATGTATTGTGTTTATCAGGGTAGAGGAAATTTGACGAATATATTTTAGAGAAGCTTTTGGTTCATTTTCCTTCTTGTACATCATCTGACCATGCAAAGCATAACTGCTAGATTCAGAAACTGACGTGAAAACAATTAACTTCTGATTTCGTTAGCCAGTCAATGACATTCGAAACCTCGAAAAAAAGCGTTCCTACTTTGGAATTACTCCGAAACGTCATTGTTTTAATAAATTAGGCGCACCGCGAGCCACCGTTTTCATAATTGGTCTGGCACTGAAATTAATTAACAGCTTTCCTCAAAGTCGCGCAATGTTTTATGGCTACGCGAGATGATGAGGTTTAAAAACCTCGGGCCTAATAGGAAAAACATGCATGACAATCAAGCGGGAGAAGCGCCGCTTAAATTTATAAAGGAACCACTTCGCAATCAGCCAAAAGTGAGTGACCTCATAAAAGTGTATCGCCGAGCAATTTTGAATTCACAGACGCGTTATCCTGAAAATAGCACCAAAATCTGTGGCCTGACAGGGCAGCGTTCGGAAACGCCTTCAGCAGACAAAACGACTTTTCTGACAACAAGCAGTCGCTATTTATTTAGGTGTGCTGCTTCAGGACATGGCCGTCCACACAATACCTCTACCGCCATTGTTGGAAATGAGATCACATGTAAGCTTAGCCGACCTTTAACTATAAAAAGCTTGGAGTTCACACAAAAGAATCTGGTTCAGTTTCCGAAGGTTAACTGGAATTTCGACCATTAGAACCAGAAAAGGTTAATGTCGCATTGAAATCCTCACCGAACTTATTTTTGGACACTACAAAAGTTTTGGATATAAAGAACTCCGTATGTTATCAGTGATTCACAACCTTCATTTGTATTGAATAGTACCATAGTTCTTATTTCATCTTTGAAAACAGTTTTAGTCGTACTACTACAAACAAGCTAGATCACCAATATATGTGTAATGCATTGCAGTGAACGTTTCTTAAAGATTTTCTTGATATAATAATAAGATCGCCAATAACTCATTGCAGTGAACTATTAAGATTAAAAAAAAAATATTAATTATTACGGTGAACTATTTAAAACCAGATCACAAATGGCGTATTATTATTAAGAAAACTCCATAGGTGAAGCTTCATATTTTATAAGAATGCTGCCAGAAATGATAATTTTAAAAAGATTATTTTTAAAAATGGCAATATAACAAAAGCAAAACTTATAATTTTTTAGCGAATTGATAAATTCCTGGAGATTAACAACAACAGGAATGCCTTATGCGACAATGTACTAAAATCGGCCAGTTTTGACTTAGTTGCTGGTGGATTCTGCTGTATTGAAAGTACTTAAATTCTGATTCCATCTAGAGAAGTAGTGCTATTTTTACTGACCGCCATGTTAACTCCTTCAACAGAGCAGATGTAGTACCCCTCAGTCAATAATTGGCAAAACTGCATCTTGTTAGACAGCTTTTTACATCTCCATATACTGCATACAGCAAACGACTACGACAATTATAGATTGCTAAAACAATGTGCTTAATTTTCGTCATGCCGAGGGACGTGTAAAACTCGCATACATGTAGCAAGTATAATATTATTGATATACCTCGTAAGACAAAGTACCTCGGCGTGCACACGTGAAAGCTTAGTGGGAAAACCGAGGTTAAAATTCTGCAAAAATATTTATGAAATTTATATTGCAGATTGTACCGTCAGTCTTCTTGGTACGCGTATACATTTTCTCATTTAAATAAGTGCGTTTCGGTATTCGTGAGTCGATATTTCTGCGGCCGTCTTCTTTTAAGCATGTCAAGTACTGCGAGCTTGCATCGATAACCCATATGCATATTCAGATTATTCAGCATAAACATTCACGGTCATAAACCAAAAAGCGCAAGTGGGTGGGTATAAATAATGGTGGGTAGGAGACAACGAGCATTCTTCTACCCACAACTCGAATTTTGGAAAGTGCCACGAATCTTCCATAAAATTGCACGTCGTATAAGTGCCTATTCTTCGAAGTGTGGTGGACCAAAGGTCAATTGACTCAGGGCGGACTCAGAACTGGCTGGTGGGAGTGCCCACCAAGGAGTGAGGACCTCCTCTGAAGAGAATTGAGCTCTCAGAGCGTATAAAAGTAATTTAGTGTGAATTTGAAGATATTTAAAACAATTGAATGCTCGTTGTGGAGGAAGGGCAGGGACGGGCTCCGAGTTTCCCATGACAGAATCATGATTTGTGGGGAAATAATTTAGGGAATGAAATTGAATGTGGAGACCTACACCTAGCGCTTAGAGATGCTTGTATAATCATTGCTATGTGTACGCCACTAAATGTAAGACTGGAAGGATGAATGCCCTTTAAATAATCTTATCGTACTGATAAGCGAGCTGGTAATTTAATGGTCTGCCTTTTGGCAAATCTGTGGTGAACAGAACGGAAAAGCAAAAAGTATTGAGTGGAAGCATATTTTAACAAATTAAAGCAATTGGACATGAAAATATTTTCTTAATATGCTTTAATTTTGTTATCTGCTATTTCATTTATCCAAACAGATCACCCTGTTGCCATACATCTCGAATAAATTGAATTGAATTGAATAAAAACAAGCCAACAACTACGCCGCGCCGTAATCAGACAAAACTTACTCTTGATATTTTCGAGCAATTTGAGCAAAATGCTAAATGCTAATGAACACTTAACGGCCATGAAACAACGTTTCTTTTGTTGGGAGGGCGATATGCACACGGCGAAAACCACATGTGCATTTTTATCTAATTGATATGTCCTTGGTGCTCAACCATATTTACGAATAACGTTTCAGCTTGAACGTGTACCAGTGATGATTTTGCTTAAAATCATAATGCGTATACACAACCCATCGAATTCTGCGTATTGAATCGGTACGTCCAATAAGTCAAATTCATCATTTAGGTCGAGTAATTTTGGGAAGATCAAATCTACAACACTGAATAAAGATTTTGTGCCCAAGCTTTATCCAATCAGGATTTCAAACGGCAAATGTCTTAGTTTACTTTTCCAGTTTACAAACCGAAGTATTTAGTTTGCATTAGGGTGGATCCACACTAAACATAAAGCAGTGCAATTCATATATACAAATTGTCATGTTTTCAAATCTTTTCTACACGTATCACTTGTTTAATGTTGTATTGAGTCATAATTTTTGGCTATACTCCAGCATAGTCAAAATGTTAACAGCATGCTGTACAACATTAGTCCTCTCATTTTTAAACACGTTGTATAACTGCTATGACGCATTTTGTTATACTGTATTATGTGGGCCCATCTTTAGTATTACCAGCTTAATTTACATACGATTGCACCTTTACTCGTTCTCATAAACTAAATTTTCTAAAACCCAAAACAGACTGCACAATTCTACCATTTACCAATTTATTTGAACGACCTCGCTAATTAGCGACAGTCATGAAAATTATCTAGGTGAAATTTGCAGTCTGTTTTGGGCATAATAAAAATTTACAGTAACATATTCAACATGTGTCATCGCCCCTCTCACTACGCTCACACCATCATGATGCTTTAGTTAAACTCGGCAAGTTCGAGGTTATCATGCTGTAAACAGCACTGTCAAGCTGCCATGTCCATGATAGAGAATGTGCCAAATAGAGAATTCCCATAATTCTAAATAAAGGGGCAGAACATAAATTAGGTAACTGGAAAGTCAAAGGCTCGCCAGACAACTGAATTCACGTTAAATGATATCAAATTCCACGTCATTTTTTAAATTGCAGATCAAGTTATCATGGAAGTGGTGAACCTTATCTGACGCATTTCCCCACCATTAAACGTGTTTTGGGTTTTCTGGAGCAAAAACCAGTAGTCCGTGATATGTTCACTCGGCTCGAGCAGCGAAGCATGCACTCGAGGCTGTCCAGATTAAACACCATAAAGCCAGAAATTACTGCTGATTTACAGCCTGCAGCGTTCGCTGGTTCTATACACGTATAGAACGCCCTTCAGCGTTGGAAGTAATTAGGGGCAGGTGAACCAACCTTTGTGTGAAGTATGTCCGCAGCATGGCACGTAGAGGCTCCGGGCGGCAGGGAGCAGAAGCACGAGAAAGCACGCGAGAACAGAGAACCTGAGCGAACGCGTCGAGAACAGCTGAGAACGGAATCTGGTGTTCTGGCTTCCTTTCGACGCCAGCGTGGGCGGCCTGAGCGCTCGCAGATTCATGGTCGAAATCCAGAAGCAGTTGGCGATCGCCAGTAAAATCCGATACGGAAAGCCTTTTCAGCGGACCCTCACGCAACTGTCACGGCGAGCATCGAACCGGTCTGCCGAACACGGTCCACCGTCAGCGGCATGGCGCATCCCGCGTTTTCCCGGTGAACCAAGCTGTGGAAACAAGAGCGACGACCAGCTCCCTTGCAGCTGCGGCGCACGACTGAGGCGGACAAAAAACCAGCGAGCGAGAAATGCCAGCGAGCGATGCTTAGCTGCCCGCCGCCAAAATCAATGTGTTCGGCGATGGGAAGGTCGAATGTGGAATTGCGCTGCCAGAGGAATTTCGCATATTTTCAGCAAAAAAATAAAGTTATCAAAACTCACCAACTTGACTGGTCTGTAATAAACGATTATTTCCATCAATTCCTTTTTTCAGTCACAAATAAGCACGAATTATGTGTGGATAATTCGTGCTTATTTGTGACTGTGAAAAAAAGGAATTGATGGAAATAATCGTTCAGCAAAAAATAATGTTAACCGTAAATTTCACTACGCTCAAGGTTGTTTGAAAGCGTAAGTCTACCATGTGCAAAGTACATTGTATGTGCACTTGCAATTTTGATTTTGTCTCGTCTACATTTCATATTTTATTAATACATGGAATAAATGGCGTAATTCACGACTTACGGACTGTTGCTACTCAATGGAGGACGATAAATTCTGCGTGTTAAGAAATGAATTTAGCGTTTTTATTAATTTCAAAATCCAAGATTGTGTTAAGCATTTTTCGCATGGGAGGCATACCCTTTCAAACAGCCTTAAACCAAGAAAATACAGTGCTTAACTTAAGGGATGGGACACCCGTGAAATTGCACTTGTCGGGCATAATACAAATATTTCCGCTTTAGTTGTGTAAATAAACAATGATAAACAAATAAAAATTTGCCTCAATTGGTTATTTTCTTTTAAATAATAATGGAAAACTAATAGCATGTAGTAACTGCAAAATAAGTGACGGGATACATTCAAATAAATTGTGTTGATATTAATAATTAAAGTATGTACTGCTGAATAACATGGCCTTTGAGGATCTACAGTATGCACAATATACTGTATAGCTGCATGTTACTGTTTAATACTGGTTACTTGAAATAAACTATAATCCAATCAAAATAGATTTAGTTTGCGAAAACTTCGATGCCAAGATCACCAGCTCTTCAAGCCAGAAACTGGTTTGTACAGTAATTCAATTTAAGGCTATTATCTGAAATTACATCCATGCCTTGACAAACGATTCATTTATCTTAAAAGCGTCATAAACTGACAAATGGAAAATCTTTTTTTCCATTTCACGAGCTTTCATGAGACAACTAGCAATGGTGCTGGAAATGATGCTTTTCGTTTCTGCTTTTCTCTAGCATACTTTGACGATAAGAGGATCATAAAACGTGTATACACTGTATACCTGTAGGGGTTGAAATTTCGAAACTAAGAACATTATTCGAATTAACCAGTAAACCAGTAAAAGGGCACACAGTAGCAGCGATGATATTGTGGTGTCTGAATTGGTGTTCCGAAAGGAAACAAACTCTGGCTCTAAGGAAGGATGGATTCAAACTACAACAAAGATGTACGCATATGTTTGTTGCTACATGATAGTCGAAATGATAGAAAAAATCATGCATAATATAGTCAGTCGGTGACATTTGAAGTCGATGCAAAAATAGCGACCAAACACAGTCAGGGTTGGTACATGGCTTACAGCTCTGATATCGATCACGCCAGTGATAACCCCAGCACGTCGATGATTTGTACAGAATAAGTCGATTATCGATGATCGATGAACAAGACCGCCGCAGTCATTGCTTTTTAAAATGGTAAATTACCAAACGAGGTCACGTGAACTATCAATAAAAGGCGACTGCCATGACCATACAACGTCCATCGATATCAGCATGTCTGACTAGGTTTTCGCGTTGTACTGTAACATGACATTCGTGGTAAAAACACATTGTCCTCTTCAACAAAGACTGCAAAGGATGGTAATATCAAAACACTAATGAGACTCCATCTCATTCAGTTATGCAGTCAACTGATGGTCACCACCACCACCAATGCCAGAGCACTGGTATTAATAGTGAATTTCATGACTTTACAATGACTACCATGAACTGGATTGCATTTCACGACTTTACCATGACCGGTACACCCTGACAAATGCAGACCAAATATGATTTTGCAAAGCATGCATGGCGTTCGACTGCTTCAGGAGGGGTAGAGCAAGAAGGGGGATGGCAACGGAGTGGTAAAAGCGTCCATGCCGAAGCAGCTGTATCATGAGAGACTAGGGCTGGGGAGATCAGCACAAAGAAAATCCTCCACCGAAGCTGACAGCCTGCTACCTCAACAAAGCCCTTGCCCCCCTCGAAAAATGCTGCTTTGACGACTTTTTTTTCCCTCTCCCAATACGTTTGGTTATCATCGGACTCACGCAAGCTCAGCGCGAACAATGGACTCGATACCCGCCTGATGCAATTGACTGCTTGGTATGTTATGTGCACCTGGAGCGGGCAAGCGATCAGCCGCTCTGCATGATAATGCATACACCAGGCTGGAGAAAGCAATTAGTTTGCTCGGGGAGGAATCCTCACTACCGATTATTTTTTGCGAGAACGGGTTAAGCTTACGATACGAGCGCAATAATAGAATGGCAGACAAATGGCAAGCTGAAGCAGCGCGCAAGATTGATTGCAAAAGCGTGGTTTTTGCGCCCGAGAAGGCCCCTGGCGGGGGCAAAAACACGACGTGAAATGCGGAAAAAAATATCCATCACCCGTGAAAAATGGATTTCTGATTGTTACATGCCTTTTTGCGCTTAAAATCGTGAACAGCGAATGAATTTCTACGATTGGGACCAGAGATTACCAGCGCGTGTTAAACACTCATTACAGCGTGCAGCGCCATGGACAAGAGGTGAACAGAAGCACGACCAATTGGCTAATCAAGTCACCAGAGCACTTTCAAATGCCTTTCTCGAGGTGAAAAATCTTCGGAATACCTTTGCAATTCATATAATGCTAAAGAATTTCACTGGCCATCTACATGGAAATGAAATCGTCACCCAAAACTGTCACATCCTTAGTTTATCAATCATGAAGGTGGTAGGGGTTGTGATGAACGTGTAGATATAGAATGCAAATTGCACATGAAAATAGTAGATTACTATAAATTTGTTTTTTCATTTTTTTTGTTTGTTAAATTTACAATTTCATTACTAATTTCTATCACATAGTTGCTTGCTAATCTTGGTTTTATGTCACTAATTTGATTTGTTGAATTTCCTTGATTCTTTCAAAGTAAATCTCAAAGTAAATCAACTTTTCATGCCTTTTCCATTACACTGCATGCGTAATAGCACAGTTATAAAATCCTCGTAAATAAAAAGTTTCCCGTTAAGTTTCCATTGAAAGTGATTTATTGCAATTGAATTTACCTAATTTTGGACAGATAAGATAATTTCAAATGAAACGAAATGTTTTAATTCGAAGTATATATTGATAGTAAGTTCCTGTACTATATAAATTTAAAAGACATTTCGTTTTTAGAATTGTTCCAAATTCTAGATCTCTTATATTCCCATTCAGGCGGCAGGTGCTGCCACCTATCGCTCATAAAGCAAAATAAAAAGTCAAAAATAGAATTATCGTTTTTATTAATATCATATGCATTTTCACAAGCTGTCAAATAGTACCACCAATAAAACGCTGTCCATCTTAATGTTTACAAAAAAATATTTTAATAATGTTGACCAGGAAAGGAGAAATTGAGTTTCGCAATTTTGTGCAGGGTGTCATCAAAGTCACAACGCACTTTCAATGGACCTTAACACCCTTGAGTTAAGAAGTTGAAGTTCGACTGTGGAATTACTGAAACACAATTTCACTGCAAAACTATTTAACCCACTCCAAACACACCAGGTAACCTAATGGCAATTGAAAACAACCGTTGTCAGTGTCAAGCTTGAGACACCTTCCAACATACTGTATCTGAACCAGGACCGAATCACAATCACATCACCTTTAGCCCTCAAAGAAGCCACTTCTTAACACTCCATCAAAAAGGGAACAAAAAGCCACCAAAACGTTCCAACGCCGAGTAATTCGAAAACAAGAGCATGCATCTACAGGGTCTTGTCTTTTCCCACTGAATTCCATCGTCAGAGTCCAATTACCGCTAATGGGCTGCGCTTTCAAGAACATTTGACAATCTTATCTTCAGCAAATTCTTCGCTGACAACGATCGCGAGCCCAGCGCCTCCTCTGACAATTAACGACAAATGCAATAGGTGGCAGTCGAGGATGTCATTCTTGGAGTATTTTTTAAGTTCCCACCATTGCCTGTCATCTTGGACGTTGACGCGCATATGCTGGTAGCTGTGGCATCGCCATCGTGTCCATGTCACCAGCACATTGTGCGGGCCCGGGATTAATCTGAAATTAATTAACCAGAGGCAATCCGTCCGGAGGTGACAATTTGGGCATCATTTCCTTCCATGTCAATGGCTTTCACCTAGCTGCAGGATAACGAGTTTATGATGAAAGCCAGGGCGCAGATGCCGAGGGTTTCACGCAGTGAGCCAAATTTTAAACTAATTTTCTTGCCAGCAAAAGTCAATTTTAATGACCCTTCGCGCACACTGGCTCGGAAATCCGCCGCTGAGCCATGCTGCATGGTGGAATGGCACTTGGGCAGAAATAAAGCACTCCACGGATTATTAATTTCGATATGTCAGCAGCGGACGTGGCAGCTTAAGAGATCAATACCAAGCTGATCGAGTCAATCAGCGCCTCATTTTGATAAAACCACCGCACGCATGCTCGCTCTCATTGGGTTGCATTCCTGCACACATGTGCAAAATGCAGAAATTAATATCTGCAATATACGCCTCAATAGATATCCGCATTAAAATTCCAGCTGGGAACGTGTTGCAGAGCGGCGAACACGGTATGTTTTTAGTCCGATATTAGACGCCTTTGTAGAGCGAGTAAACTGTCATGAAATATTTCAAATCAACTACTTCCAGAAGCACACCTATAACGTTCAAGGTGTCCGGCTTTAAGGGATCCAATAATAACGCCTAGAAGTTCGACGACCACTAAATATATGTATTTTATCAAACTAAAGCTTATTCGATAGAGCATGCCCCCAATATTTGGTTTGTCATACTTTCCGAGTCACTATAGTGCACCGACCAATGTGACCTATAGGATGCTATATGCATATCTAGTATGCTCAACTATTAATATCTTTCTGCCTATTCAATACTTTATTTTGCATCATCTTTTCTTTACCCATTCTTTAATGCTGTAACATTTGTGTACTTGGGTCAATCTACCCACCACTCACCACCACATGTCCCAGGTGTTGACTGTGGGTGTATTAAATTTAAGTGACTTGAATAGTCGCTTGTTCCCATGTGAAATCAAAACATTGATGGAATAACTTCAAGTCAAGGTTCTCATGTAAGGAAAAAACTTTTTCAATGACGTTAGTAACAGAGATGATAGAAGTGCAATTTCAAAATACATGATGAGTGAATATGATGGTATTGGTTTCCCAGACAATGATACTACATTCAAGTCTATCCATGTTTGAATATATTTCATCAGTCAATCCCAGTTAATACCGTACGTTTCATTGGCCCAAAACGCAAAGCACCAAAAACGATGAAGACAACTGTCATCCAGAAAAAAAGTGAGTTTGCCAAAGAAGACGGGGTTTCGAAATTGAAAAAGATATCTAGCGAAGAAAATGATTTATATACTACCACTATCTAGTTTCAATTGAAATAAATAGCACTGCAGTGTATTCTAAGAATGACTGGAAATGTATCCAACAACAGAATTTCCAGAAATACATTTTGCCAGATGAAATTTCAGTGGCAGTCGGGTTTGACCCGTCTATGCGTGTACAATTTCGAAATTAATTTTTGGTCTGCAATGTGGCTCATATTTAATCCACACATAGTGCTATAATTAAAATTTCAGCTGGATAAGCGTCATGCACACTCGTGATTATTTCCCGACAACATTGTTCACGACCATAACGTGCACCGCACTCCACCGAAGACAAACGATGTAAAATTCTGTAATTGCGTTAGATTAGAGATACGTATATTACAGAGTATATGCACTGTGTACACTGATGGATAAGTGATGGCCCATATTTTGTCTCGACTTACCCGAGCGTGTATTCTGACTAAAATACTGCTAATCAGATAACCTAGAGGTCCGCTCATGCAGCTTTGGAATAAAAGTTTGTAACCTTAGCGGTTACCGTATATTATATGGTATCTTCCAGGATAAATCAACCATTGTGTCAGCTGGGTAAGAGTGCTTGATTTCACTGCCCTCTATCGGCAATAAAGAGCCGATTTCCTAGATTTCTTACCAGTCTACTAGTATACTGCCACGTGAGAAGTAACATTGGACTTGCTCTAAAACATTGGTTATGATTCTTGATAGGCTGCACTGTACATGTATTATGCAACGGTATAATTAATGTAACTACTATACATGTATTGATTGCTTAAAGTTACATGTATAAATGCATCATAATTAACCCACATGCAAAAGAAATGTATTCCAAACGCATTTTGAAATACATTGCAATGTATTTTTCAGAAAAAGCTCCATGATAAATGCATTTTAGAATGCATTTACAATCCATTACGAAATACATTTATGTCTCAATCTACATATATTTTGAAATGCATTTCTTTTCCATATGGGAAATAAACCTGTCCAGAATAAAACAATAAATGCTATAAAAAGCTTACACATCTAAATGCGCAATATTTAAAATAGCGCTTTTAAGAATTTCAATTACAATTAAAGGCTTTCATTAGAAGTTGAACTTGTTGTAATAACAGGTATAATGCATGTACATGTACATTGCATATTCCTATAAAAAACAAGTAATGAGCTTCTTATGTCCACCAGATTGCAGAGAAAAATTCAATTTCAACTCAGTATCCTACAATATCCCTACGTACATTGTACATTACATCTGTATTAAAGAAAATCAGAACTGAAATAGTCAGTACATGTGCATCAAAAAAATCACCTGTTCTGTTTATTTACATATGAACGCAGCTTTTATCCCAGAAACTCAAGCATTAAAAGGTGTGAATAATTATTTAATAAGCAGGCCTGTAATGGCATTTGGCTCATTTTTCAAAGGACTTGCTTAAGAATTCCTGGGGCAGGACAGACCCGTGCGTGGGCCATTCGTTATTGGCCAAGTGATTTTCGATTACATTTTCTCAGAAACCCTCCTGATTAATTACGCCATTAAGTTAAATGTTCAAACCCTAAGCCTAAGGAACGAAACCTCGTACCCTCCTGCAGTAAAACGGCATTAAAATCTTTTAAAGGTAAATATAATGTACGTCGTTAATTTTATTGCTGGATAAATTACGAGCTTGAACAAGTTAATAAATTTGTAGAAAATATTGATGAAAGCTTCAAGTAATAGTAGTGAAAGGAAGTTGAAAAAATAGTTCCAGAACGAAACGCTTATTTGCAAAGACAAAAGAACCAAGAAAAAATGCTCTGAAATATGTCTTCGGGTCTTCTCCTCCCAAAATTTCATCGTTAAATTATGCACTCTGTTAAAACAGGTAAATGAAGTACTTGTGCTGTGGAAATTTTATTGACGCTAATGGTTCTTGAGGCATCGCAGGGTTTTCCAGACCGACATAAAGCATGCACGCTAATATTCCCGTCATACATCGCATGCGAAGCTTATCATATTACATTACATTTTTTCGCACATAAAAGGTCAGGTCACGATAATGTTAAAAGGTTACAGACACTGAATTAATTTTGGTTCGTGTTAAGTCTGGACAGAGAACACGTCAAGCACCCAACCCCCCTCCAGCTGCACGCCATTTGTTACTTGCCTTCGAAGTATACGTACAAACACTGATGCAAACGTGAAAAAGTTCCGGTTATGAAATTTATATAAAAAATGAAAACACAACGTTTGGTGATGGAGATCTAGCAGGGGAAAGCTTGAGGTTGGCCACACACCGAGAAAATAAAACGCGGACAAGCGCACTATTATTACGGAAAAAAAGAGACGGATTTGCAGAGAAGGTTCATAAAAAGAGGGAAAACGAGATAATTGTTATGAAGCTAATATCATTAATTACGCTGAGAAGACGCCCCGCATGCACCTGGCTCTCTGGCTAATAACGATTTATTTTTTAACTTGATAACTTGGAGAAAAATTTACTTATAGCGACATCATACAGTTTAAAATTCAAAAGACACCGATGGAAATTTGTCAGATATGTTTAAAACTCGCCATGGCAAAAATTGTAAAAATACCCCTAATATCACGAAATTAACGGTTCCATTTATTATAAATGAGAAGTTTGACGATTTGATGAATACAGTATGAAGGATGCATTGTACATGTAGTTGTACATGTTTTCAAGTTTACTAACCAACTCAACTCCTAGCTCATCAGTGTCATCAACTCTTCACACTTCTCATTTTTTTATAAAATAGGGCATGGTGCAAATAGTGCTACTAAAAACATGTACATGCAGTACCTTAAGCTTGTAAACCTATTTACCCACCTTCCCTTTGACATGAAGTAAACAGATTTACATGCATGACTCACTTAGATAAACGTGTCATGTAAACACGTCAGTCCAAGGCATACATGTACATGTATTTCGAGGTGTTGTTGAAGTTAAGAAGAAACAACAACAGAGACAGTCGAAGACTTCTCTTTACATGCATGGCTCACTTTGACCAGGCCCTGTTTAGATAAACGCAACACCAGCTAGTGTAAATTTTGATAGCTGCATGCAAACACAGTCAAATATTGTGACGTTGGCAAGTCGAATACACGCACGTAATTTTAGTTGTTGAAGTAAGGAAGAAGCAAAAACAGAGAAACAAATCAGATAGAATTCTCCGCATAACCTGATCCGTGTGAATCGTAGAAGAACAAAAATAAAAATACGCCAAAGAGTGTTCGGGGGGTTCTCCGGGGAGTCGGTGCTTAAGAACGAAAGTTTGATCGGGTTTTACATCCCCCAGAATTATAGGATCTAAATGCAAATGTCTTCGGTAAAGAAAACCTTGGCGAAATAATAATAGAGTTGCTGCACGGCCCATTGCCGCGCACCATTTTACCCCTCTAACTGTCTCCCATCGCAGGCAGCAAAAAGAATCATTTCGAAAATATCAATTTGCAGCGAAAATGCGGCATAAAAAGTCCCCTCAGGAATGCCTTTAAAACGAAGGCAACCACGTCTCTACGGCTGATTTTGCAGCACAATAAAAAGCATATCTCTCGCTCAGCACGCATGCATCGCTCCAATATTGCGTGTCTTATATCGAGAAATGTTACACCCGGTGTCCCCCCATGGGGTGGCACTTCCCCCTTTTTGCCAACGAGCCACGTTCGTTTCCAAGGCAACCTAATGATGCCCGTCCTCCTAACAAGTATGAATTAATGAACTCGGAAAATCTCCCAGCTAATCCTCTTAATTAATGAAAAGATACAACACGTTGTCTTGCAAGGGCGAAAACGTTGGGCCTGCAATCCCCACATGGAACGTTGCGTGATGGCCGACGATTCCGTTTAGCACGAAAACGCCATTAGGGGCGAAAAAGTCCGAAACCTGCAGGGTTAGCTGACCAGCCGATAGCTAGCATTTAGGGGGCTGGGAGGTTGGGCTCATTACTTATTCATGAGCCCGTAGCTCGAGGCATTTCGAGATTAATAAGCCAACTGAATGTTTCCACTTAATTAACACGGTTCTGACCGCTCGTGAACAACCCTGACCAGCGACAAATGACCTGAAAATTGCACCCTACAGGGTGACACGTCCAAGCGGAAGCAACACTCCAGATTTCAAGGAATATGACAACCTACCCCAACGCGTGGAAATAAATCGGAAATTGGGATTTTACCGAGTTGCAACGACTGATGTGATGGGCAATTAGCACAACAGAACGGCATTACCAACTTAGGTCAACATACTGTATGCAGTCAACGTGCGTGTCCCTTCTCTGAAATAATTTCCAGATTTATGAATGTCATCATCAACGTCAAGTCATAAATTCAGTTTACAATTACCATATTACCATTACTGGTACCATTACATTAAACTGTTATTCTATTTTAAATAACTTGTTAAGGCCCATTGAAAGTGCGTTGTGATTTTGGGGACACCCTGCACAATATTGCGAAATTCAATTTCTCCTTTCCTGATCAACATATTAAAATATTTGTTTTGTAAACATTAATTGTTTTTGACTTTCTATTTTTCTTTATGAGCGATAGATGGCAGCACCTGCCGTCTGAATGGGAATATAAGAGATCTAAAAGTTGAAACAATTCTAAAAACGAAATGTCTTTTAATTTTATATAGTCCAGGAACTTACTATCAATATAAATTTCGAGTTAAAACATTTAGTTTCATTTAAAATTATCTTACCTGTCCAAAATTAGGTAAATTCAATCGCATAAAATCACTTTCACTTGTCCTTAACAAGTGAATGAACGAAATTTGCTAAGAACCACCTCATGAAATGATCACGAATACAAATGAAGGTTATGGTAACAAACGTTGTCAATTAAGCCATTTTGAAATGCATATGCTCTTTTTTGCTAAACCTTGTATAAAACAAACTTACTGAATATGGAACTAAATATGGTGACACGACTTAGGAAGTAAGAAGGGAGTTTTCATTTTGTGAAGCATTTCCACTGTACCCGGTATCAGCCTTGAATCAGGCAATCACACAAAGCTTCGGAGCAATGCGTGATTGCCTGAAGCAAGGGGTAAGGGTGCGCTACGATTCGAAGCAATTAACACAGCGGTCTAGAGTGCAAATGATAAATCAGCGAGCGGGAATCGGCCCGTGTTCCTCCTCCTACTGCATTGTATGCAGATGAAGTTGATTTACCAATTATGATATATGCATTTTCTAATTATGGTCCACGCACTAATTGTTGGCTACATGCCGTACGCGGTCGTGTATAATGGCGCAACAAATAAAACGTGTCAAGTATTCCAGCTAAAATCCATACACGTATGGGACAACTGACATGTGCGCCGCACTAATTGTAAGGCCCGTTCTCATTGCGTAAATACTATGATAGCTAATGGTCAGCGAAATAAGGGATGCATGACACGAGCCTAGGGAACTTGTTTGGGGCGGATCTCAATGGCGACTTCACGCTCAAAATAAGCGGCCAAAAACAGTATAAGTCAGCTAATTTGCCTAAAACACAAAACAACACGTTCTCTGTCCGATTTAGTACTTTTTAATGGCTGTTGAACTTCGCCTCATAACAACAGTGTTAATTTATCGTTCTCCTTCAAAAGTAATAACAAGGTTTAAGGAACAGAAAAAGAGTATAAAACACCGATTTCAATACGACTCCCTCAAACACAAATAAATAATAAAAAAAGGCGAAATTGATTATTAGGCCAATCATTTTTACGTTGATTTTTCGGAATCATTATGAACAAGCAATCACAAAATATAAAGGTGATACTAAAATTTTACAGGTTCTTATCTATAAATATCAAATTGAACCAATCCAGGAATAGAAGACATACTAGCAGAACAGAATAAACAATATATTGTAAAACGCATACAAGAATCTCCTCCCCCACCACCTTAGAAAAATACCATTTGAATGTTCATATTACACATGCCTAAAGATTTGTAAGCATTTTAAATCGAAACTACATTAGAAACTGAAATGTATTGTTTTGAATGTACTTATTTTGTTTGTTTTGAATATACTTATATGTATTAATATTGTCATTTATGACGTTCTTAAATAAATAATAATAATAAAAAATAAATAATAATCTCAACATGAGTTTTCCAGAGTGAACACGTATTAAATTTCCTGAGATGTCCAGGGTTTCCAAGTTGGTAGTCACCATGGACAATAAGTTACACACCTGATTAAAGTCTACTTGCTCACAAGCCACATTACGCTCGTTAAACGGGCCAGTAAAAATGCTAACAATAACTGCAGGCTGAATTCTGGACGACACAATCCCTTAGATCAGCTCGGTATATTACAGCAATAACGGCGAGGAAGCACCGGGCAAACAAAGCAGGGTCATATAGCAATAACAAACATAATGACGGTCTCCTCCAAACGTGTCAACGCAAGAATGGGACCATGTTTATTTTCCGAATAATCCTCATCAGCGAAAGCCAGCAAAAAAGGCCAAAAAGGGGAAAAACAGGCTGTGCAACGTGCAAATTGAAGAGCCAAGATTTGCATAAGCAACTTAGAAAAGACCAAATTACTACTCGCAGCACAAAGGCTACGGGCAATCAATTCACGCAGCGTGCCGTTATTTTCAATGCCTTCAGTCTACATTGTGCGCACTAACAAAAAGCATCTGTCTCTATAGATTTATCTTCCTTATATCCCAATAACGCTTCGAGACGACAAATTGAGACAAAAAAACAGGCACAGACAAGATCTAGCGCAGTTGGAGCAAAAATGATTTCTATCAACGGCGCATATATAAAATGTGCTGGGAGGACTCAACCTTTTAACAACGCCAGAAAATGCGCCTATTCGTGAAAAAGCATGAAAAAATTGGGACCCACTTTGCATAGTGATGAATTAAAAGGAGCAATTTGCACGACTAAATCAACGTTAATCTCCCCACCTTCACCTGATACCCCGTTTCCACCGCCAATATCAATCTCGAATGGTGGCCGAAACTTTATTCATTTTGCAGTGACTTTAAAACGAGTTTAAAACTTTTCCGTTCCCAATGTCACACTGCTTATTCTGCTGAAGTTGTGTATCATCGAGGAAGAGTGTTGGATAATTAATGTAGTTACACATTAAGTTGTAATCTCAAGGTTTGGCAATAAGCCACGTTGGAGTAAAATGCATATTACAATTAAATTCAACTCAGTATTCTACTATCTGTACAGTAGTGGGGGTCTCAATGCAATTCTTAAATGCATGAAACTTGTCAAGTCTGGAAGTTTTGTTAACAACCATATAAGCTGTTCATGCCATGTAGCCAACACCAGAAAATTCCCATAGGAGTGGGCAGCAAACCTTTCACGTAGTTTATGTACGACCCCTAAGCAAATTCCCTTGCGCAAATACGATGCATTTTAAGAGAAAAAAAAAAAAAAAAAAAAAAAAACTAGTCATACAGGCGGTGAAAAAGGTGGATCAGACAAAAAAAATGAAGCGAGGGGATAATCTGGGCACGCTGCACTAGCGTCAATTCTATGCAGAAGAACAAGAACTAACCACACACAGGCGTATGTGCCGACAGGTAAGTATTTCAGCACCCAAACACAATGGAAACAGGGCCCCCTACCTGCCGGCAATTTCGGATGTATCTATAATGAGTCGCCGAGTGTATTATATGCTCATTAGGGATACCACCGTAATCTATTGTTCAACAGGGTTTAATTTGCGAGGCGGATCCCCGCCTCTCTTCAATTAAAGTTTCTTCGATAAGCGCACGTTCGCTAATCTCAGTCTTAAACTATGGCTAAAAAACAGCCCACCCTGCAACGTGCAGTTTTGATGGGAAAGAAGCAGCAGAGTCGATGAATTCAATAGCTAGGTCATTGTGTTTACACCTTAGGAGAACATCTAGGACACCAACGTTGCACGCTTTATCCCACTATAGCCGCACGACTATATTGCTAGAAAAGCAAATAATTAATGCCGCAAACAATTAAGAGCATGATGGGTCAGAAATTAGGTAACCGGCTATAGTACATGTCAGGTTAAGAGTGGGCTTTCACGATGCCCTCTGGTGGGATAGTACTCAGCAACACCATCGGTGTATCAGCACAATCTATAGCACGATTTTTATAACTTTAAAACGCAATATTTACACTATAGTTCATGAACTTTGGAGAAAAAACATAGTTGGGATGAACATAATATGAACTTTAGGCAACTTACATTGTACAAGTATTGTTCTGCAACAGGTACAGTGTACGTATGAAAGTAGGTAATCCCATATTGGAAAACATTTTTAATTCGCTCAAACCGAGACCATGCTGTAATGGCAAAACTGAATAGGACAAAGGAACGTACGTGAAAAGCAGCCCAACTCAATTCAGATAATGCTTTATCTATCAAAAACAGCTTTTCTGTAGTCTTGCCGCAGGCCCCTAAGCCTGTTTTCATTTTTTTTTTCTTATTTTTTGCATAAAATGAGAAGATAATAAAATCCCTCAAAATTCCGAAAATTTAATTTCTTCAGACAGGTGTGCCATTAGCATATTCGCCCCCAAAATTGCCCCAAAATTGCACCAATTTTGATTTGCATTTAACATGCCAGCTTGCATATATCATCCCAACCCCATCTTTGCGTTTTGGTACATGTATACAACAAAGATAGAATAAAAATGATCGCTAACTCCAATAGTGCAACTTTCGTGAATAAGCTGTCAGGTTTTCGTGGTTAGTAGTCAGCTTGAATTGGGATAGCAGCAAAAAAGGCATCAACAATGTCGTCTCCACTCGTCATGCAGGTCTATTTTCCATAAAAAGTGCGTAAATAATACGCGGAGCCAGTCGAAAGTTGAAACCACGAATTTGGCAAGTGGAGAAAAAAGCATTCCTGAGAGTGAATGCAGTACATGAATTATCACGCCAGAAATTCTGACAAGGATACATGGATCAAGAATATGCGAGCACGTCGTAAAAAAAACCTATATAAAGGTGTTTAATCCCATATGCGTGCGTATATCATAGGCACCAACGCACTGGCTAGGTATGGTGATACCCAAAAGTGATTTCTGGACCACACAAAACCAGCCTGAAGACGTAACAAAAGTAGCGTTTAGTAATAGTATCCCAGGATGCAGCGAACACGCCCTGCTGCACTAATTACACTTGACTGCATAACCTTTGCTGGGTGTTCTACTAATATCGCCGTAAATTCATCTCGCAAATAAAAAATGTACTTCCCCCATACCTCTGGAGAGGGCATCTCTATAAACAGCATTTTTACTATGTATCGTAAGTCTCACAATAAACTACTATATATACAGATGAGGAGATTTGGGCGAAAATTTCCTATGAAAAGCACCATGTGTAGAGCCCTCAGAAACTTAACACAAAAAAGAAAACCAAGATCGCAGCAGTTTGCATCAGTCCAAATCCCCGAAGGAAAATTCAGAAGCTCTTGAAGGGATGATTGAAGAGAATCGATTTCAGATGCCCCTTGCAGCCACTGTAGGAATCAACTTATATACGTGTCATTCATCCAATGGCGGTCTCATCCTCTCCCAGGTCCAAAAGCTCTAAAATGCCCTGCCAACGTCATTACTGCGTGTGGGTGCAGAAGGTTCGTTGAGGTGATCTCAGAATGAAACAACCAATCGATTGCCACCGAGCCAATTCATTTGGGCTATCTGGTTTTTTTTTCTCTAAAAGCTTTAAAATCGACAGGACGTACAGTGGGTGGGAGCTTCACCTTCTGTGGGAAGCCTCACTTTGAAGGTCTAAATCTAAAACACTTAAAATGTATTTTCTTGCAAGCTTAATACTGACAATATCAGTCGGTAACAACTCGAGTGAGTGCATCGTTCAATTTACAGAGAGTCCAAGCCCTTTTCGGATGGAAATTGAATATTTGCTGGAAACATTTCACTATAAATTTTCTAACATATACACAAACACGTATCTATATTCTAAGTATTTTGCGGTTTTTTAGAAATGCATTTTGTCAAGTCGATTTTGCTGATACATGTACATGTCATTTTTCATGAATTCATTTTCAAAACTTGAATCTAAAACTATCTCTCAATTTGCCTGACTGATTTTCCAGAAAGTGGGAACCCGGCTTTCAAAATGAAAACGATTGTTTTTGTACTGTATCGACATCTATGGACAAACGTTGATTTGGATCGTTTGATTTGGAAAGTAATAAACTTTAAGGCGTAATCTGAAGCTTATAATCGAAGTGCTGGACATCAGCAGGATAAATGTGATATGGTCGTAAACAACGTGAATATTTGACCAAGGGTATTGACATTTTTCTTTCGAAAAATAATTTCCAATAAATAAGAATAATCCGTCTGGCTTTAATCTTTTGACATGATATACAAAACTTAGTGCAGCTTCGTGTCAGCAGGGGAAAAGCTTGTGAACAAACACACCCTGTCGATGTCCTGTAGGCCTATAAATGCTGGAATACAAGCTATTTCGTGGCACAAGAGCATTACACGAGTTCATCCATATAGCATTTTATACCAAGCTTGATCTATACGCCAATGTTGAGGTTTCAGCATTTTTTATTTGAGGGCCCGGATGACGGCTTGTCAATTCAATTTTGCTCGTGCAATATATAAGGAGCTTATTACGTAAGAGCAGCAGAGTATTGGGCAGAGGTTTATCTGCTTTTGTCGCGATAAAGTACTGAATTGGAAAAAAAAAAACGCTGCCACGCACGGTCTATACAAGTTTCACAACTGTAGGACGAGTCCATTTAAATTTAATGTCATGACTTCTTTTATCATGTTAGTAGCCTGCAAGATCTGTGCATTCTATAGTGACCAATTAATAAACGAAAATCTAACAAACGTACAGTAAAGAATGATCATAACTCCTGCCCTCATTACATGTACATAGATATAATTTAAAAACTTTAAAAGTTCAAATAACAATTTTTGGGAAACGTTTTTCAACTACTTTTTGACTCTACAGCGGTGACAACGCCACCTACTGGTACTTTATGTAAATCAAATAATTGAAACAAAAAAAAAACGTTAGGAGAACCTTGGGAGAACTAGAATGACTGGGGAATATATGGTATAGATTCTTCTCTTTAAGTTAGTAAAAAATATTTTTTTATATAATGAGGCCATTATACTTTAAAATGTGGTTTACTATTTTCACAGAATTAAATCTGTAATTCGAGAGAATTTCTACAACATACCATTTCAAGTCAGTCGACAAGTACAGTAAATAATTAATAATCCTTTTCGATTTGGACACAATTCCCCCATGAGAAAATATCGGAAGCACGGTTCTACAAATGTGTAATTGAAACCCCCGATGAAAGCTATAAATTACATTCAAATTGATGCTTCCATAGACAGGAGTTTCAATACGGTCTACGACTGACCTATTAAAGCGTCATTATTCAAGTGTTGCCAATTCCAAATACTTTTCTTATCTGCCCACTCGACATCCATTCGGACC
>JAQFYZ010000778.1:0-33197 GCA_034695085.1 Cylindroiulus punctatus
TTGAGCGTCTTTATTTATTTATTAAAGCAAACGTATGGAACAAATTTTGCATGGTTTTGCATGGTGGAAATATTATGTAGGGTGTCCGAAAATTACCACGCTTTTTCAATGGAGCTTTCGATCAGCCAGGGACTTGCGTTTTTTGGGATATGCCCTTGACAACTTATGGAAATGTACATCATATTAATAAAACGACAATTCGATGTTTGATCTCTTTTGTTTTATGCGCGATAGATGGCATGAATGGGAATATAAGAGATTTACTGTCGTTGGCAAAATAAAGAATATCTGGACAAATTCCAAAAACGAAATGTCTTTTCATTTTATATAGCGCAGGAACTTACTATATTAACATAAACTTTGAATTAAAACATTTAATTTCATTTGAAATTATCATATCTGTCTAAAATTATCAAACTTCAATTGCAAAAATCACTTTTAATGGGCCTTAATACTGTAAATGGACCAATAGGATGCAAAAACCCGTTTGCAAATAATCTTGCTGGGTCATTTTCCGCCTATCATATCAGCCATGTGTCATTTGGGATCGTTTTAGTGAAAATTCACTAAAATTCACGTTTCAGAACCCTGTAAAAATAACACCATTAATTAATTAAGCTAGGACATAAGTAAAACTGACATATTGGTTTTATTCACTCATTCGACGAACACGATATATTTGTCAGGTCATTTAAATTAAGGCGAGAGTCGCACACGATTCCATCAACAAAAACCACGCTTAGATAGGTTTGTACAAAATTTACAGAAAAGATGAGCATATGAAAATAAAAACGTGAAATGTCGAGACCCTGTGACCTTTTTCTTTTTTCTCGTACTTTCAACAGAAAAATCGACATTATTGGACATAGGGAGTTAAAGTAGAAATAATTCTGGTAAAAAACGCACAAACAAAATTCCTCAAAACAACGCCTTTGGTTTTGGGATAAAAGTTTGCACCAATTATGGTCGTTCGACGAAGGGAAGAATTTTAATAAACTCACAAAAACTCACTCATGTTAAGTAGTTTCATAAACCTCAATGAATCTCAAAGGTAAACTATCCGAAAACAGCGGCAATTATGCCCTTGAGCAGCAATTTCACGAGAACAAAAATCATCACAACCATAAGAACTTTGTGAAACGTGATAAAATCGCTATATCAACTAGGAGATATTCTTCTGCGTACCTGAGCAGATTTGAAAAAATATCTGGATAACTAAATTACTTGCAATTCAAAAAGTTAATGCAGGTATGAATAGGTGGGAAAATTTCTAGCAATTCTCCATGATATTATGCAGCGAGGCCATTTTTCTCTTAAAAACACCGATTTTTTTTCGTTTAAATACATGATTACAATGTATATCTACATTCAATTTTGGATATATGCATAATTTTTTTTAGAAAGAAGTGGAGGAATTTAAGATTTTCTTTTGTATATTTAAAGTTACAGAATGAAATCTCACAGTAAAAATTTACATAAACGAACTCATCATTGTAACATTTCGCGTAACGATGGCCTCAGCATGTCCACGGTGCAACTTTTCATGAATAAAATATAAGAAATGAGTAAAGATGGTGGCAAGGGCAGGTTCAGCAAAAATGCATAGTTTTCACAATAAAAATTCATCGATAATAAAATATGTCAATAAAAATTCGTAATAAAATTCGTTTTTGGTTTGTTCGAAGGGCCGAGCCCCACACCAGCATGCCCAAAACAGCTGATCCTAACCCCTGAAACGCCTAAAGTGAGACGCCCCAGTATATCCTAAGATAATTCCAGGCATGTGCTCTGCAGTGCCGTAGGCGTTGGGGAATAAGATACTAGTTTTAGGCGTGCTGGTTAGACAGAGACCCTTTTGCGACAGTGGTGTCGCCATCAGTGAAGACCGTTGATTGAGCCATGGTGGACGCAAAGACTGTGCTGCAACAGGACGTACTATGTCCGCCTGGATCTCATTGGGCAAGACCATGACAGATGCAGAGCCATGGTCTAAAGCTACAGAAGCGAACTTAAATGAACTCTGCAAACATCAGCGACTGCAGACTCTTTAACATAATCCCGAGGAGTCCAGCCCTATCCACAGCGAGAATTCTCTCCACTTCGTGCACAGGTCATTGTTCCATTAGAGTCATTCCTAGAGCAGGTAAGGGCAGGCCGGAGCAATTATTCACCGCAATTACACATTTGTCCATTAGCCCGAGATCCATCAGGCGTCACCTTGCAGCCGTTTACGTTCGGACGTTCTGAAGGCTCCCAAAAAGGTTCCAGGTTGTGAAGGAACCTGGGGCCACAGTAGGTGGTTTGAGCTTGTTATTGCGACAAAAACGCCCACCTCTACGACTTCTTCAGCAACGTCTGTTTCTGAAAGGTGAAACTCGGTTCTACAGTTCCCTAGGACTATTGGAGTTTAAACTGCTTACAGACATCCTAGTCTGATTCATCTCATGGACTGGCTACATAACTTCTCTTCAAATGACAGTCTCAGTGTCGTTCATGTAGATGGGGCTAGGCCGCCCATCGTGGATGGACACTGGCCTGGACGGTGGCTGGAAGGCCAGGTTGACCATGCCCTGGCCGGGCCTGTAGGGCGGCAGCTGGACGTCGTTAACCTGCCTGCCATAGCTGTCATTGCTGGTCGAACTGTCCACAGAGCGCTCCATAAGCTTGGTCACTGGGTTCTGGTAGTAGCTGTGACGGTAGCCGCGTCTGGAGCGGGTCGAGCGCCGTTTCACCTTACGCGGCGTCATGGGCCTCTGGTAGGGGTTCTCGGCAGTCGGGTGTCGCTGGTATTCGATGCTGTAGGGCACGAGCGTTCCGTTCCTCCTAGTGGGAGCTGACAGCAAACAAACAGGAATGGTGGTCACACAACGGGCAAGCAAGGCAAGGAAAGGTTTTGGGGCAAACTAGCCTCACTCTAGGAAAACACGGTGCTTAGAGTGCTTATGGCCGTGGGAATCAGAAAAGCAGGAGACAGTAAGGATGATTACGGAGAAGGAAAATTTGTTCTTGGATATCATTTAATGACACCCCACAAGCACGGACCACAATGAAATTCACTTAATGCAATCTCAAAACAATTACAAGCACTTAAAATTTCTGTCATTCTGATCTGATCAAAATTTCTGAAAATGTTTAAAAAATTAATCTTTCCTGCAACGTATATGAACAGATATATAAACTTCCATAAAAACTGCAGAGGAAAGCAGGACAATTAATGATCGATCAGGAGTTTGCTTTTTACATTTGAAAATCGAAAGGACAAACCAACAAAGACTGATTAATCACAGATCACAACCAATTTAATCCATTTTTGTGCCCAATTACACAAACTTCGACATCGGTTAATCGAGTCACCCGATTAGAACGCAAAAAAACTCGAGGAAGAAAGCCAGAGTTAAGACGCGCTTGCACAAATAAAGCGGATCAAATAAACAAAACTCATCCGGCAAAACCAAAAAAATAATAAAAAAAAAGTGCTTGCAAAAAAAGCATTAAATTAATGGCACGCATAAGGCCAGGCATAGCTAAAATAATTTGCATATCATAATCTATGATCTGACAATCAGGCTAGCAAACTCCATTGAACAAATGTTTGAAAGCAAAAGATGAAAATTGATTTTTTTTCGATCCATTCACAGCCCTAGCCAGTGTGCCATTCACTACATGATTGCAGCACTATCTATGGAGCATTTCACACAACTGCGAATTTTTGCATGACAAGATGGCGCAGAAGTGAGCCCATTTGGAAAAGCTTCCATTGGTTACCGTTTGATCTTCTTGTTAAGGCACCGAGGACGGCCGAAACATGAGCTGCCATGAAGTGCCATATCGCAATACTGAGCATGGCGCAACGACCACAATAGAAACTACTCGATAACTGTATCACATAGCATGGCCATTCTAGACACTGCTTGGAGCCACAGCCATTTGCAAGCACCAAGGATACGCTAAAGCTATCACTTGTATTGCAATCACTGCTGACCCATTGCAACGTGACGCGGCGCGCATGCACACGCCGCTAAAAAGCCACACACACGTACGTGCACGACACCCATATTCAAGGCGTGCAGCTACGGTGATGGATACGTACATGGTTGGCAGTTGCACGTGAGACACCTTCGTTGGTGAATGATAGGCAGTGTATGTATCAAAACCGCCAATGAAATCGACTGGAACAAGACCGTGGTGAGTGTGCAGAAAACGATAACGAGAGATCGGTGTGTCACAGAACGAAAATCAGAAACATAACAAAGCTGTTATTTATCCCTCCCTGGCCCACATATCCCATATGCTTGTATCCCGGTATAAAACATGATAATGCCGAGTGGTAAATCAGTTCTTTTCACGTCAAAGCCGCCGAATTTCGGTCATTTAAGATGGACCGAAACCTGTTTGTAATGAGAATGGCCTAGGCCGTACTTACAGCTGTCATCTTCTTGGGTGAAGATTTTGATTATGTAGCATCCGCTGCAGATGCTGCATAGCTGAAGTGAGAAAAGTTGAGCGGGGCAAGATGAGTGGTCGATCATATCAACACAGGGTTTTAGAGTGCAAAGGTCTCTAGTTCATAAGTACAGATCTAATGTTATTCATCAAATCATAATTCTTAAGATATTCATTAATGGTCATCAAGTTTTTAAAAAGCAAGAAAAGGTGCAGTCAGTAGCAGTTTTGCTGAAAAGTAATGATCTAATGCGTGTTTGTATTGAAAAACCACTGACAGGCAAGGTGTTTGCCGCTAGATTTGTTTGGGGGTCATACTCACAGCTAATAGTATCTGCAACCCAGCTTGAGCACATTCGACGTAATAATACTCCAGCAGGCATCCCTGGACACTCACTGGCTTCTTCCAGGCCTCTTCTCCCGGCTCCGTATCATTATAGGTGGCAGTGCAACCTACGCCATTGGCCTCCCACCAGCTTCGACTTCCTGTCGCCATGTTTAAAAAACTGCCATCCTGCAAGAGGATACAGACAGAAATGAAAGTAAGCGAATGTCATTATCTGCAATCCTAAAAAGTTTGTTTTGAAGAGCTAATAATTTGCTCCATCCGACAAAAACATTTTTACAATTTTTAAATTCTCTTGAACAAATCGCTTTAAAGCGATTTAGATGAAACAGATATTCCAAGAAGGGACAATGAGTGAACGACCGATATCCCCTATTTGCATTTCGAACGACAACGGCGAGGGAAATAAATTGATCTCAACCAGGAACTGAGTGTGGGCCACTTCCCGTTGGCCGATTACGTGCGGGAGGGTGGAACGTATACTAGATAATGCTTTAGGGACGAATAACCTACCCTGCTCAGGCTGCCAACTTGGAGATAAAAGCAGATAATGAATGCATTCCAGCCGACCCATAGCAGCATCCAAACGACGCCCTTGATTAAAAAAGTGAAAGCTGATAAATGAAAAAAAAAAAACACAAGAACACAAGATCGAGACTCGCTTTCATCGAAGCATGTACTAACCACGAAAATGTATTTAGGCCTGTACTGATAGATGCCGAAGAATCCCAAGATCGTGAAGATGATCTGGAAGAAGTTGCCTATGATCGGAACCCACATGTAGCCGAGGAAGTCGAAAACCTGGCGCTCCACTGTGGAGATCTGAAATATTGGCGCAAAAAAAAGATTCAAACATCAATAAAATCAGAACCATTATGTCATTTCCCACCAGGCTATAGGGTTGGTGTAATGAATTCAATTCAACTCAGTACTGTACAGTCAGCAAAGAAAGGAAAAAAATAACAATAATAATAATAAAAACACAGTAGCTTCACAGTAAAATAGGTATAACTGAAGTATTTTGAAGAGGTCACTTCGATATTTCCCGCAATATAATTACTGCGATTCGCAGTTATTCTGCAGCTTTCTTATTTATGCATCAGTTTGACATCATCACTTATGCATCAGTTGCAACACTACTATGTCATCACATCTGATTGACTACAATTTTACTTTACAGCTCAGTTTATATGCAGAATACATATATTTTCTATTGTGATGACTTATGAACCATTGGAGGCGTTGTGCCACACTGATCACAGCCAGTACACGTGACACTTCAGCTCAATTTGAGATGAATATAAATTGGTTGAGGCAACATGTCAGCCCCTATAATTACATCTGCAGACAGGATGCTGGCAATTACTCTAGGCGAAGGAATGCACGACTAAAATTAAAGTTCATATTGTACGCACAGACAATGGCCAAGAGGGCATACGTGTAACTGTTGTGGTCAATGAATTCATAATTACAGTAGTGTACGTTACATTGCGTTTGCAATCTAGCAGTAATTCCCCATGAACAAAAACGCTTTTTTGCATTTCATTGAATCAATTTGCGCGTGAAAAGGGTTGGAGGAGTAATGTTGCTAAGCATATTGCAGTTATTTAGTGGATATAGCCTCGAAATACAATTACAAGTTTATGCTGCTGCAGCTGCAACGGCCTAGTACGTAAACATGAAAATTGAATTATGCCCACAGACAACTGCAAAATATTTGGATAATTTGTATACGAATTCAATTTTTCAAAATAGAAGCAAGTAGGCATAGAAACCTACTTATTTAAATGACCCCTGGGAGAACAGCTGGTAACGAGTAAAGCACGTTTGAAGACAAATCTAATTATGCATTAACAACAAATTTTAAGTGTCTTAGATTGATTACATAAGTCTACACACAATTAATTGGTCACAGAATCTTGATTCCATTTCTAAAGTTTTACAAGATTTGTTTGTCAAAAAACTATCTTTTTAATCCTACAGCAACAATTCGACACAGATTAACAGGTTGGTAACAGGTATGTACACCAAATTTCATTTCACACAAACACTTGTCGAAAGGCTAGCATTTTACACGATTTGCATGCAGCAATTTGGTTCGTTTTTGGTTGCACTGCTGTTTATCAGCCGAGAAAAATTGAATACTGCATAGGCTGGGTTTAAAGTGGAACGTTCGGACATTGGTCAGAAAGCATCAGGCGGATTCAGCCTGCTTAAAGTCTGCATGTAAACGTACATGTAGTGATTTTTCGTCGATCAGATCATCACTCAACAAACTAGTGCAGCAAGCTGTCAATTCTCACGGAATATGTAAAATTTCATCGTGAATTGCAGTGCAACATACAGTGAATTAGAATAATGGCATCTCAAGGGGAATCCTGGGCATATTTTGAAGCTATTACACAGAGGCCAAGCCATTTTTGACAAAACGCACAAATATAGACTGGGATGGATGGCCCAACGAGCGATTATTTTTGGATCAGTTTGGGATGATCAGCTTCTCTGGCGATTATAATAGCAAGACTGATTACAATTTGCTCAGTTGATGCTATGATCTGGGAAGTTATAAGGGGGTCCCACATCGAGTCTTCGACCAAGTAGCCAAAGTTTAAAAAACTTGTTCTCGAAGGGGCGTTCCTGGATCCCCATCCTGCAGCGTGGAGCATTGGAGGATCATGGTGGAAGTTACAGAATCCATTCCCAAATTCCAACGACGACCTCGACAAAATCAGCCTTTGATACGAGATTTATTCGCATGCTTCGCATTCCAAAACTGATGTAAAATTATGATCTATTTGATCAGACTATTCATCAGGTCATTGGGGGTACGCCCGGCGTACCCCGAAGACACTCGTTACTATACAAGTTTCCCAAATCACAAATCGCTTTTGTAACGAAATCACGAGGCAAATTTACGATTAAAACACATTTGAAACATAACCAATTAGACTCGTATTTGGACCATGTTTGGATTCACTTTCGAACATTGGCACGCGAAAATGGCTGTGCACGGGACAACGATCCATCCGGTTCCCAAAGAATTCGAAAAGATGGACGAAAATCAAAAAGGAGAAAAATGCTCGTTGGCTTACCAATTGCAAAACGCATATTGCCAAGGCGAAACAACGTACGGAGCAGAATCCCATCACATAATTCGTCAGATCGTGATTGAAACAAAGAGAACATTCGGATGGACGCGAGCGTTTGGCACGGAACGAAGCATCACACAACCCAGTCCAACCCTAGTCCCAGACTGAAATAAGCCAATTAAATTTTTTAAACGAGTCCCAGCGTCGATATTACCGATTCGAAGGGAGATACGCGTGCTGGAAACAGCCACCAGGGTCGGGTCTAGCATGGCGCATAAACCCTTCTACCAATTGGTGCAACCGCATTTTTCGCAAGTTTAAGATGTGGCATACGAGGCAAAATGGTCGAAAATCGAGAGTTCCTTTTTTTAAATAAGTGGTAAAAAAACATCGCGATCCCATACGGCTAGAAGCAATAGTATGTTGCCTAAGGTAAAATTGTACCATGATCCTTCTACCTTGATTGTACCTGGCACATGGGAAGAAGCTCCAGGTACGGCCCGCCGCCAACGGTCATTTTCAATAACATGAGCGTAGGTGTTTCGCCCGCACCATTTCAAAATTTAAAGTACCGTCAGCTGCGTGAGAATAGATAGGGCGCGATGAGGCGCGAAAGCGTGTACGCTCCTGGTGTTATTATCAGGCTCGTGCTAATTTGCACGCTTCCGCGCCTTATATATTCCCAGCTCTAGATTTGCGCTAATCGAGCAGACGAGTTGTTTTGGCAAAATTTGTGGGACGTCGAAATTGACGTTCATATTTTTCGTCATAAATTTCAGGTCCATAAACAGGTGAGCGACGTGAGAGTGAGTCCGGTTCAATAAGCTGCATGAATAATTGGCAGAGCGACGCTGGCTTAATTAGACACTATCGATGCTTTCGTTTGTAGTAAGTAATTGAAGCGTCTGCTCATCTGTGTTTTGTGGTAAATCGAGTGCAATTTAGCTTGGTTTTGCTAGCCATAAGTGTGTGAACCGTAGTGCCGCTTTCGTTTTCTGTGTGCCCAAAGATCCCAGTGTGTCGTAAACTCGTTTTTACGCCCCATGTCACCTCCCCTTCCTTCCCATTGAGATTATTTGGACTCGATTAGGGGCCGTCCATAAAGCCGTCATCTACATCTTACCATATGGGAACTTTCAAGTATTACATGTCATCATGCCTGGGCAGTGTCATAAGCAAGGTTTTTATTTATTGGGGATTATCCCCTTCGAAATAAAATCCTGCTTATGACGGCGTGTCTGGGGGCATGCATGCATGGTGACGCATAATACTTTCCGAATGATCAGCTCGGGTAATTCATGTGAATTTTTTCTTTGACGATTTCAGTTCGTTTTGCAAAAGCATGGAATTTGCGGACTTGATCAAAACTCCGAAACTCGAGAAAGCAGCTTTGCAGATCCACGGTCGTCCCCTGATTGACGGCGCCTTGTGCATCACCGGTCACCACTTGATATTTTCGTCCAGGAAAGATGCGAAGGAGGAACTCTGGGTACGATAGAGAAATCCTATCGAGGACGCAGAAAATAATTTGTTACCTAAATTGTTGTCAGATGATTCTCGTTTTTTTTTGTAGTTGTTGCATTCTAGCATCGATTCGGTGGAGAAGAAAATTAACAACATGACGTCGGGAACTATAATTGTCAAATGTAAGGATTTCAAAACAATGACCCTCGAGATATACGGCGTGGAGGAGTGCAATAACATCGCCTATTCCTTGGAATGTCTGTCAAACATAGGTGGGTGCGATCGTGTCATTACAGGAAAAGAAATGGCAAACTTGGTCTCGAATTTATGATAATTTCATTTTTAGCGGACATTCACCTCTTGTATCCGTTCTTCTACCGGGCCATGTTCGACATCTTGGAGGACGGCTGGAACGCTTTTGCCATTGAGGCTGAATTTGCGAAACTGGCGACTCACACGGATGAATGGAGAATCAGCTACATCAACAAAGATTTTTCTGTAAGTTTTGTGTGAAATGTGGTGCCAACATTTTCTCTCACCTCAAAATTTGTCATCCGATTGTTTTGTGAACAGGTCTGCCCCACATACCCTCACGCCGTGGTTGTGCCGAAGTGCATCGATGACGAGAGTCTGGTGGCTGCAGCTGGCTTCCGGCAAAATGGTCGCTTTCCAGTCCTCAGCTATTACCACAACGACAGTGGGGTAGGGGACTACTGGTCGCTCACGGCAGCAAGTGCTCAAGTGCTCGGTCCTTGACACTCTGGATTCTTACTTACAGGCTGTCGTTATCCGCTGCGGTCAGCCAATGATCGGGCCGAATGCACGCCGCTGCAAGGAAGACGAAAAACTGTTAAACGCCTCGTTGGTCCCTGGAAAGAGAGGTTACATCATTGACTCACGCACCCAGAACATTGCCCAGATGGCAAAGGCGAAAGGTGGTTATGTGTAAATCGCTAGGGTTTAACATTCGTGGAGGGGTTGAGTTCATCTTTCTGAATTTTATTCGGCAAGCGAGGACCGTATATATACTCATGATCATGAATATCGCACTGCTTTGAAGAGAACCTGCAACTAAAAATTCAGCAATGTGAAAATTAACTCTACGAATCTAGTCTGTAGGATAAATCGTGTCAGTATTTATGTTTAGCTTAGATTACGGTATTCAATTCCATGCACTTACCAAAAACTGAATGACAATTGGTAATATCTTTTTTTATTGAAGGTGGAGGATTCGAGCCAGAGGTCCACTACCCTCAGTGGCGAAGAGTGCACAAACCCATCGACCGCCACCATGTGCTCATGGACTCGCTTTGCAAGTTGGTAGAAGGCGAGTCTGATTCCGTGCTTCTTCCAAATAGTGTCACATCTGTTTCAAGAATAAAATCTTGACGTTTTATCGCAGCCTGCACGGACACCACATTGAGCGTCGACAAGTGGATCTCCAAGTTTGAGTCCTCCAACTGGCTGTCTCACGTGAAGGATGTCCTCAACTGTGCCTGCCTCGTTGCACAGTGTGTGGACCAAGAGGGTGCCTCTGTTGTGATCCACGGGTCAGAAGGCACCGACACCACGCTCCAAGTGACATCACTGGCGCAGGTCATTTTGGATCCTGACTGCCGAACCGTCAGAGGGTAGGTCGTTGGTATTGTTGGCAGACTCGGATGAGTGGAAACCGTTATTGATGAAGTTATCGGTTTAACCCATTCGCAGATTTGAGGCATTGGTGGAACGAGAGTGGCTGCAGGCTGGGCACCCTTTTGCCAAACGTTGTCAGCGGTCTGCCTTCGCCAATTCCAATGCCAGGAGCAAAAACCACGCGCCCATATTTCTGTTGTTTCTGGACAGCGTTTGGCAGGTAAAATGTGAACGGTGAACAGTCGCCAATGCAAAGGTTTTTTTTTCAATTTCTCCGAAAAATATGGTTTCTCAAATCATGGTTGAATTTGCTTTTATGGTTTCAGATCCATCAACAGTTTCCATGCTCGTTCGAGTTCAACGAACACTTTCTGGTCATTTTATTCGAGCACGCTTATTTTTCACAGTATGGTACGTGTCGGTCTTTCATTCCGTAATTTTGCTATTTTTTTCTGCTAATCGCTAAGCCATGGCGTTTCCCCCGTTTTACGTTCAGGAACGTTTTTGGGTAACTGCGAAAAAGAAAGGAAGGAGCTAGATTTAGCCCGGAAGACTGTCTCGCTTTGGTCTTACATCAACAGACCGGAAGTACTTCAAGACTACCTGAATCCGCTTTACGAGCCCAATGCCAAAGTCGTCTGGCCCTCAGTGGCACCTATGAGTCTGGTACATGATCTGTTCTACCGAACTAACCATTTCTGCTTGAGATTCCAAAAGGCACCAATGATGATCACTCTGCACGTTTCTATTTTGATGGCAGAATCTCTGGTCTGGCATGTTTTTGAGTCAAGTGGTCGATCAGTCTGCCCAGACCCGGGCATGGAAGACAGTCCTGGAAATAAAAGACAGAGACAAGGAGCTCAGGTCGCAGGTCATCAGGTTAAGGCGGTGAGCACATGTGCATTCATTAGTGAAGCAATGTTTCGAGAATCATTCCATAAAGCTTCTACACTGCAATTAAGTCATTATGAAATTAATTTCTTCCAGGCAAGTAATCGAACTGGAGAGGGAAGCTATTGAGACTGGGCTCATTCCATCCACACGAGACATTCCAGTTGAAAATTACTGAAATCTGAAGCATTGAAGCCCGCTGAGATGCGAATCAATCTGATCTCACATACATTATCTCTACTGCAGCGAAAACACGTATAATGTTTCCTTCGTACTTGCATAATTTGACTTTTTTATAAATCGGCCTATGTCGTACAGACTTTTGAAAAGTCTCGCTTTCAATGTATCAGTTATCATAGATTACATTTTGCAAAGTTGCTCTTCAGTGAGTATCGACCACGGAGCTGGTCGGTTTGCAAATACGATGCATGTGATTTTATTGATAATGTACCTGCATAGGATATCTAATAAATCCTTTATAGTTTCATTGCTGGCAGTTATATATGCAATTTACAGTGTGGAGAAATGCCACTAAATCCGGCTACAGATATGAACTTCAATCGGTCCGGGTGAGCCTCGTTCTCGTACGCACCATCCAAGAGGGGCTAATATTGATTTTTAATACTGGCCTATTTTTGCTAATTACGTGCCAAACATTAACGTCAGAAGTTGGACCATCTACATGGACATTTTGCCAGTCAGGGGAACACGCTCCCCTAGCTAGGGATCTTTCACGTGCAGGGTGCAAGGGGGATCCACACTGGACCTCGGTCAACTCACATCCGAAAGCGCCACCACACAGGGGAAAAGCGCCCACCCAAATTTTTCCCACCGATGCCGACCAGGAAGCCAAACCGTAACCCAAGGCCGAGAGGCCAGTGTGCTACCACCACAACTGCCGGTGCCGGTCACCATCAAGGGTTCGGTCTCTGGGTAGTGGGATGATACCAACGTGCCAATGTTTTAATTTGCCCATATCTCTTTTGTGATAATCAGTTTTACTCGGCATTTCTCGATCGAGCAGAACAGCCGGCTGAATTATTGCAGTTTCTGTGACCCTGAGAGATGGAATCGAGGGTCAGAATAGGTAGTTCACCAGCAGGCTAGGTTCTTCTGCCCCTCAACCCTTTCCCTGCCTGAGCAGCTCTTTACCTTCATCTACTCCAAAGCACATTTATGGACTTCCCTTCAACGTGCATTATCTCTGTAAGCTGGAAGAGTCCATTGCTGAGCAAGACGGTCGAGCCTCCAGCTTCCACCTTCTTTGACACACATTTTCCAGTCGAGTCGATACCCTTGGAAGGCTGAAACAAGGGAGTGAGTGAGTGTCACATCCTTTTCGTTGTACCGTTCTACTAATTGGCACCTATTGTGTACCTATCGGTGCCCGTTGTGTGTGAGCCAATCTTGCGAAGGACTATATAGTGAACCATCGCTGAAACAACTTGCCAACAATCAATTTCTGAGACTGATCGTGAGACGTCAGAAGTGCTTGACCCCGCTTTTCTGGTAAGCCTTATCGCCAGATTTCGTTTCGGACGTGTCCGAATTTCCCAGTAAAAAAGGATCGCGGTCATCGTTTCCTGACCTGTCAGCTGCTTCGTTACATATGAAATTAAACCTGCTTACTTACGTGGGAAACGTTCGTCCTTTGTCTTGTCACTAGGACTACTTGTCAGAAAGGGTCGTCCATACCTCTAAGTACACCGTACCAAGTCCGAAGATTGACCAGGATGACCAGCACGTTGAATCATCCATAGTCTTAACGTTGTTGTCCAACTGAAGTCGACCAGCATGGCATCGACCACCAAGCAGGACCAAGAGTCGTATGCATCACCTTCGGCGACGGACGAAAAACCACTGGCCCTGAGAAAAACTCCCAGATTGGTGGTGGGGTGAGTCACCTGTCACTGCTTGCAATTTATGCAAATGTGCGCAAATGGCTCCTGACCTTGGCCTCTTAGTTGCATGTAACTACAGGATGACCGAAAAGTTTGTAAAAATAACAGCGAATTAATTAATTGGCATTGCAAACGGGTCATTGACATGGATTATAACAGGGGTGTCAACTGTGGACTGGAATTCACATGTCCACTCTGTTTGTCATCAATACGATGCACCTACCCAACGACAATATTCTGTCTTTACAGTAGTTGATATTTTATAAACAAGTACTGCAGGTCTTCTTGTATCCCAATTAATATCTGGAACCATTTTATGAATATTAAAAAATCTCCATAGGCAAAAATGGTAAATTTCGTGAACTCAACCACAAACACCGCACTTTCAGAGTACTTTAATTCCCTAAAATCTAAAACCTAGGTCGAAAATGATGGATCTTTCTGGTAACCCACCTTGGATACCAACTTGCCCACTTTGATTTGGCCCCCTCAGCCCTGACCTGGTTAACTCGTGTGAATGCAGCATAAAAAAAGTCTGATAATAAAGAGGCTGCCGAACCCTTGCAAACGCTCCAAGGAACTCCAAAGAACTTATTTCATAGTAAAACTGATGCCTACTGTAAAAAATGTGGTATCACTTAAAAACTTCCATAAATATACCCACAACTGGCTTAGTTGGAATTGTGGCACAATGTCCAAAAAGTTTTCCGAAAAACTGACGAAAGACATGCATTCAAAGTGTCATTACCGTTCAGTGTTCCCTTTTAGCCACTTTGGATGTTAACCGAGATAACTGCATGCGTGAACATAACATTTGATGTTGAGGGCCTTTTTTGAACCATTTTTGCCTCATCCACTTCTCAAATAACGTTGAAAATCCATCACATACTTCATCAATAAATAAAAAATAAAATCATCATACAGTAAGATATTACGTGAAAGTGATGCAAACGAATTTTTTGCCCAAGAATTTTGCAACTCACCCTCAGAATCAAAGACGTCATTGTCACCAACACGAAAACCTCTTCGTGTATAAAGTTAAAAAAATATTGACTGTCGTCTTTGCATTTTTTATGCCATTGCAAACGTCTGCATTATTTGTGTATCCCACTTCATCCTAAAATTAAGTTTATTCGAAGTGGCCATGTCAAACATTTCTGATTGCACACAATGTGAAAATATTGTGACAACTGCTGTTTCTTTTTTAGTCAGAGCCTGTACAGAGGGATCGCGAGTCAATTTCAGACTCAGACAATGACGAAAGCGAGAGGTAGAAAAAAATATGTCATCACTATTATGGCATCACATCTTGTAAACAAATTAAGAGAATTGATGAAGACTAACTCAAAACAACAAATTTTCCGTTAATGTTATAGAAAATGCAGAAGCCTCCACGCCCGCATCGAAAAGAACCTCACAGTCATCGGAGTCGAAAGCAGGTTAGCATTTGTTCACTTTGAGGCGCTAATTGGTAATGGGTTTAACTATAAAGTCGATAATAATTTTATACCATTTACAGAAACCCCGACTGATGGTAGCAGAAATAAACGAAGGGCGAGCGACCAGACCAGTGCATCTGGTGGGAAACGGAAGAAGGCTACCATAAAGGAAGCGGTGTGTGCAGCTGGACATGGATAAGTGGAAAGTGAATTGAATTTGAAAATTGAATTGAGTTATCCCCTTAGGAGCGGAAGCATGACAGCTTCTGCTGGACATGCCACAAGGAGGGCAACTTGGTGGGCTGCGAAGTCTGTCCTCGTGGCTACCACGTCAAATGTGCTGGCCTGGAAAAGGACCCAGACCGGGACTGGGTGTGCGCCGAGTGCGACACAGTTTTGAAGGCCGAGAATGTGGACCTACGCTCGAACGCCATGCGGGCACTGAGCGTCGACCAGCTCTGCAACCTCTTGAAGTTTGCTGTCAGTCGGATGCGCCTGCAATGTGTTAGTGGTTCATCAATCTCTAAATTATGAAACTTTTTTGGAGAAATCCAGTAAAAAATCAGAGCGTTTGCATATACCCACTAGCCGGACGAGTTCCTGAAGCCAGTGCCACTGGACGTATTTCCCAACTATGCCAACTTCGTCGTGCACCCAATGGATCTGGAGACACTGGACAAGGTGGGCAGTGCCTGTGCCATGGAGTATTTGTTTCCTAAAGATGTTTGATGGTCACTCGAGTCCTTACAAAATGCCCGCATTTATCTTCCCTCCAGAACATAAAGCAAAGGATGTACGGATGCACTGAATCTTTCATCGCTGACACCAAGTGGATCCTACACAACTGCATTATTTTCAACGGCTGTGAGTGAACTTCCTATATGTTCTGTATTTCCACTTTTCTCGTTCGCTCACAAGAGTTTTGTCGTTTATGTATTCGCTACTTTCCAGATCAGCACAAGCTGACCTCAATGGCTAAAGCCTTACTCAAGACGTGCAAGCACGAGATGAGCGAGATCGAAGTTTGTCCGGACTGCTACTCGAATGCTTACACCAAGCGAGAGAACTGGTTTCAGGAGCCTTGTGTAAGGATCGCAAATCTTGATTTCAGGATTTTCGTGCATTTTAGATTTTTGGGTTTTTCAGATAGAGGTCTGGAACAGCTCCGAAGTCAGAGATTGCTTTGACTGATAAAACTAAATCTTTTCTAGTGTCCACCTCATCTGTTGATCTGGGCCAAGTTGAAAGGTTTCCCATTCTGGCCAGCAAAAGTAAATCCCATCGCTATATTAATGACAGCTTTGATCGTTTTGTGTAGTTTCGATTATTTAGGTTAAATTTTTGCACAAATCTCACGCAGGCTATGAGGATTGTGATGGGCAACGTAGACGTGCGGTTTTTTGGCGCCCATGACAGGTGAATATAGCGAATAGAAGAGGATTTTTGCCTGAAAGCAAATCCTTTAATTTCGGATTTTTGACGTTTTCGTTGAGTGGAAAATTCCTGTCTAATGTCGCTTTTCAAATCCAGAGCCTGGATTCCAGCGTCGCAATGCTTCCTCCTATCCAGTGAGGTCCCCACATCGATGAAGGTGAAGAAGAAGTGCGTCTTCGAGCACTCCATGGAAGAACTCTCACAGCACATCAAGAAAGTGAAGGAGCGCTTCCAGGTCTTCCAGTACGCCGCCTTCCGCGCTCCTCTCATTGCCCAAGACTTGAACATCCACATCCAGAGCATGCTGCCTGGGGTGAGTGAAGAGCGACAAAAAGTTTTTTTCCTAGTTGACCGGTTATGAAGGCTTGGGCTATGCATAGAGTCGTGTGGCCTTGAATTTGGTCAAAACCATAGAAAAACCAATATAAACTCTGCCACTTATCCAAGTTTAGATTGTGACCAAATTAATTATATTAGTCATTATTTTGAGCTGGAGTTTTTTTCTTATAATTTTTTGTGTTGCTTAGGTGAACTTGAAAGATTACTGCCGGTCCTCCGTCGGCACATTTCGATACCAAGGGAGTGGACGTCAAAGTACATCTTTCGAGGGCAGCCCGTTTTCGTCGAATGATCGACCATCGACAAGTAATTGATCACTGCATTGGACCCTTGTGGCATCTGTTGTGTTATGCTTTTAGATGCCACTATTGGCAAACATAACCTGAGCTTGGGAGTCTTATCAAATTTCTTGCTTTTTTCTTCTCCATCAGGTCACACGACACAGTCAAAGAGCATCAAACAGGAGTCAATGTCATCCATCGTGCCAGTGACGGGGACAGGGTCTGAAGGGGCGCGTCCCGACCACTCGAGAGTGGTCAAGCCCCGGCTGGAATGTATGAAGAAGCTGGAAGTCGCTATCGAGAAGATCAAGTCGTTTGGCAAAGAGTTTGAGTCGGCACTCGGCAGAAGAAACCACCCTGGCGGGGCATCAACATCAAAGTCGACCGCGGGGCAGGAAGTGGAAGTTCCCATGCAGGAGGAGGAGGAGGAGGAGGAAGAGGAAGACGTTGGCAAGGAGAAAGGACCAGATAACCCAGCAGTGGAAGAAACTGAGTCGTCCGGAACTGTGGATGAAACTGAGTCTTCTGGAGTTGTGGCAAAAGCCAAAGATGAGCTTAAACTCGACAAGCCAGCGAATCCCGCAGATGCTTGCGAGGTGAGCAGCACCACCTGCGTCCCTGAATCGGCAACGACCTTCGTGGACGAGTGCATAGCCACGAGTCCAAATGCAGCAGCGGAATCGCCACAGATTATTACAGATGTCAAACTGGTTGGTGGCGTGAACGTCGAATTTTGCGAAACCATAGTTCCTATCCCTTGCAAAGCCACCGGACCCAAAGACGCGGTGGCGGCGTCGGCATCTTTGGTCGAGCCCGATGTGACACCCGAGCTCGATGAGGAGCCCAGTGCGGATCCCGGACCAGATCTGCATCCTGCTTCAAATGAACAGACAGAGGATCAGCAGGCAGGATCGTCAGAACTGGGAACAGACGATGTGATGGACACTGGAGAAGGAGAAGTGTCCGAGGAGGGCTCAAGTGACGGAGTCAACGGCAGTTGCGATGAGAAAGTGGAAGTGGAGGATGCGGGCGCAGAAGAAGCAGGGGTGAGCCCGGAACATGGTAAGCCGGAACTCAATTCAGATTGCAGCATCGGATCACCTGACGACTGTAATGTCATGGCCAAGAAATCCAAGGAATCTGTCGGAGAGAAGGACTTGGATGGTGACAGCGTCTTATCTAACGCAGGCCTCGAGGATCCTGGAGCGAAGCCCGGCCCTGCTGCACTAGTGGAAGAGGGGGACCTTGTGATCGACTTAGACCGTGACAAGGAGGAAGAGGCTCTGCAGAATACGCCGAAAGTGAAGAAGCGAAACAGTCGCAGCCCCTTTGGGGGTATAAAGCTGAAGGAAAAGACTCCACCGAAGGACAAGAAGCAGTCCACGACACCGGCGAAGGCAAAGGGAAAGACCAGCACTCCATCAGACAGACATCCAGTGGATGCAGGTATGTAAATCGCTTCTGACATCGCTTCAAGACATTCATTCCAGGTGAGCTCGACTGTAGCATTGACGTCTTGACGACTTCTTCTCTTTGAACTCGCAGGTTGCTCACCTTCTGTTCCGATGGGTAGTGCGAACCGGACTTGCACCAATCTACCCGTGCTTTCGCCTCTCGGTCTGAGGAACTCCGTCAGCGTCCTCCAAGCACAGCCGGTACGTTGTCGAGACCTTGGATAACACCAAAATATGAGAAGCATAATGCTCACCTGAAGCACATGAGAAGCAGTCCTGGTCATCAAGCGTACTCACCTTACTTATTTCCAGGTTTCCCGTTCCATGCCGATGTTGCAGCTGCGTCCTACCCTGACCGCGCCATCACTTGGATCTGTTAGCTCTGGCGTCTGCCATCAGTCACCGGGCAGCAGCACCGGACTGAACAAATACTCTCAGAAGGTGCTGCGCTTGCTCTTTTGTCCTTCTCGTTCGCCTCTTGCATCTGCCCTGCTTTGAACACAATTCGATCCGACTTTTGACTTTCTTACTGTGGCTCTAGATGGTCGACTTCGTGCGTGGTACCATGGAGGAGATGTTCCACGATTTGGCCAAGACTGGAAACGCAGAGGCCACCATCAAGACACTGCAGCTGGAGATGGAGAAGATGCAGTGGCACCACCAGCAGGAGATGGCCGAGATGAAGCACAACACGGGTGCGTGAGGCGTGGGGCTCATTGTCTGGCCTGTCCGTACTAATGGCAAATATCTAATTTTGAGCAACTGTTCCAGATCTCATCCTGCTGGAGATGCGCAACAGCATGGAGGCCGAGAAGCAGCGGATGATAGCTGAGGTGCGGCGGCAGTGCGAGATCGACAAGCAGAAGGCTATAGAGGAAACTAAGAAGAAGCAGTGGGTAAGAAAGGGATTGCTGATCCGGGCACATTCCAAACATGTCCAATTCTCATCATTTGTGTTTCATTTCTTGTTTCCTTGTAGTGTGCATTCTGTGGTAAAGAAGCCATCTTCTACTGCTGCTGGAACACTAGCTACTGCGACTACCCGTGCCAGCAGGCACATTGGCCGCGGCATGTGAACGTGTGCTCGCAGACTACAGCAGGCAGCGAGCAGGGCTCGAAGGACTCTGTGGCAGATAATGGGCCCAGTTGCAGCATGAGGCCACAGAGCCGCAAGCAAGGCGCCAAAAACTCCAAAAAGTCCGAGGTACGTCAATCGAATTTGTTACCGAACAGTGGAAGCATGATCACCGAAACGAGTACTTGTCTCGTTCCCGTAGCAAACCTCTGAGCAGCAGCAGCAACATCAACAGATCTTGATGGGGCATTCCCAGATGCAGGGAAGTGGACCAATGGCCTCGGCTCTCACATCTGTTCAGGTACGGGCAAAAGCTGCATGTCTCCTCCTCGGGAGCCAGAACAAGAGACCTACTTCACTCAAGCCTGTCCTTCACTGCATATTTTTCTCATCTCCTTCCTACCAGGTTATCCCCCAGGGTGGCGTGCGCGGCGGCCCTTCGCTTCAAGTGCAGTACATCGGCAGCTCACCACAGACTTCGGTGCTGCCCACGATCACGATGCAGGCGCCTGCGGTGACGGCACAGTTTGCAACAGTGGCCTCGTCGTCTGGCTACCCTGTCCAACAGGGCATGTCAGTGGGGGCCCAGCAGAGCGCCATGTTCCAGCAGAGGTCCATGCAGGTGACCGATTAAAAGCTGCGATGGCATGCTCATGTGGTTTTCTAGGCCCTTTGGCCTGTTCTGGAATGGACCTTTCTGCGGACGCTTGCGTGGGGAGGCTGTAGGACGTACCCCAGCATGGTGGCGGACGTCGTGCATGCGGTAGCATCTCTCATTGGACCGCTGAGTGGCGGTGTGGCTCATGCTTGTCGGTTTTGCTCGCGACGCTGCAGCGTCCATGGTTGCTACCATGCAGTTTTGGGCGTTTCTGCATGTTTATTATTGTTGTTTAAAAAACACATACGATTAGCAATAATTATGTAGCCAGTGCACATCTTACAATTTCAGTGCCTTGTGCTAAAAGTGCACCGATATTAATGATTAGTAATTTTGGCACAAATTTAGCATATGATGTTTTCTTTATTATAACAATTTATGATATTTCTTGTGGGAAGCACACTGAAATAAATTCTTCGTGATCTTGTTTTTAAAAACATGAATCCTCAGGATTCCTTTAGCTTCTAATGGTTCTATAAATCATTTGAAATAAAATTTCTGGTGGCTTTCTGAAATTTTCGCCCATGACCTTACCTCCTTCGGTTTATGGCATAATTTACAATCACTCATTTTTAGGAGTAAAATTACAGTATTATCTAATTTTATTAGTGTTCATTCAGGCACTACTGAATTGCTTTGTTTGGGCGTGTTCACTTGCTTTTTCATTAACAATCAGGTTTTCTTTTGACTGCATGTTTTTCGGTATGGTACTTAACAAATCTTTCCAATCAACATTATCTCATCTTGATGATAATAATTCACTATCAAGAGTCGAGAAGAACCAATTGGGTCCTGTCGATATTTCATGGTTATTTTCCTCAACGCCTATTTCAAAAAATCGGATTTTAGCATTACTTGGTTTGCCTTTGAATGTTATTACCTGCTCGAGAGAATGGTGCATCCCGTAGCCCGATGTAGAGTAACAATGGTGATCGGTGGCCAATAAAGCAACGAGTCTGAAATATATATGGTATACGTTATTGCAGATATAAAATTGTTGGATAATATGTCAGGGAATTACTAAAATTTTATTGTAGTCAATACTACAGTTGCAAACTGCAGTATACTGTAGAATTTAAAGTGCAACCTCCACTGAAAACTACAGAATGACTGCGACATTACTGCAGTGCAAACAACTACAGTGGAAATTTTCTGAAATACTAGAAATATGATTTGAAAATTCTGCAGTAATACTGCAGTTTTTCTCTATTTCACAATTTTAAATGCTTTATTGGTGTTACTTTTTTAATGACAAAGAGGGTCAACGAAAAAAATAGATTTCAAGCGTGCTATCTATTTCTCTCATTCCCCCTAGGGCTCCAATCTTCTGTTTCCTGTGGTCAGTACTCACCAGGCTCGTCCGATGCTTCATCCTCCTGGCCACCTTCAACAAAACGCCCAAATTCTGGTGTCCCATGGCATGCGGTCCCAGCCGTCGCTGTCGTTCATCAGAGGGGCCCCTCATTCGCATCGGGGGCGTCCGTACATGATGTGATGCTGAAATCTCGTAACTTATGATTAGAGCTCATACGGTTGTTTCTCTCCCGGGTGTCTTTGCGCTGCTACTTACGTAATTTTTCTCGTCTTCCGCTTTGGTGGCGCAAACGAGCATAAATTATGCTTCTTCTTGTTTTAGCCGGTTGTTTCATTTTTTATTATTATCACCAGGCTGTAAAGATCATTAGGTCCAATTTCCTGCGTTGCTTTCAATAAATGTTGTTTTTATGCCTCTACGAATCGTTGCTACGAATCTCTGCTTTAGCTGCTCTTTCAAATTCCAATGTCATCTCGCGCGGAATTTCGACACCTTTTCGCACTGAATTTTGACATCATTTCCAGGGTGTCTACTGGGCGTGATAGTCATGAAAATGCGTGTCATATAATGGAATTCCGGTCACGGAAATCCTAGAAGATTCATTAAATTGACTGAACAATTCTGGATAGTTAGATTGCCCTTTAGAATTGAAGTTCAAGGAACAGAAGATGCTATACAGTACAAGGAGGAAATGTCATAGCCTCCAGAGCCTGTTTGCGACACCATCTAAATATCACGAATGTACCATCCTGGAGGGGACGTTCAAGTATGATGTAATCATCTTGATCCAAATGGAGTCATTGTTTAATTTAATTTTTTTTGTTATTAAAAATCATTTTCACATCCGTTTGCGAAAAATGTCACCTATGGCGTCGTTTTGGTTGTCGCGTGACTAATAATCATTTATGCTATTTGTGATCATTTGATCTTTGTGAGACAAATTTTGTGTAAGTCTAAACTGGTGTTGTCTTCTCTTCAGGAGGAGGTTGAGAAATATTGCGATGGTGTCTGCTGACTTTGGTATTGTCATCCATGACTTTTCAGGGCTAAAATTTTAATGTCTTTTAGATTTTAAATTTTCACTCAGTCTAAAAATCACAATTTTGCGATGGTATTAAACTTGAATGGAAATGAAATGGAAAGACATTAAAAAGTCTTGGATTTGCAATACTAAACTCAGCAGACACAATCATTTTGCCCTGACATCATTTGTCGACATGGTCATGATGTCACTTTCCGACCTGCACCTGACGTCACCCTGTCCACTTTCTGCTGCTCCAGGGATTTCCCCAGCTTCGTCTAACGGTACCCCTCCACATGGCATTCCTTTAACAGGCAGGCCAGGTATTCGGTGCTTGAGGCTGAAAAGGTAGAGCGAGAAAACAATCAGGTTTTTCGGCAGGGGTGCAGCGCCTCCCCCTCGGCCCCCCACCTGTGTCCCAGATCTCGAATTTAGGAGATCGCCTTCTTCCAGCCCGTGTCCAGTGCAGCGCGGCGCTCCTACGAGCAACAACAACACGTAGGCAATTGTTCTAGTGACAATCTGTGCGGTTACATATGCCCCATGTCCATTGGAAGTAGTTGGCTGGACCATCAGGAAAAAAATCCACTTCTAGGTTTCTGTCTGTGCCATGGCCGTCTACAAGCGCATTTTGGCGGCGTCCAACTCGTCCAAGAAGAACTTCATGAAGAGATATTACTCGGTGGACGATCTGAGGAACAAGCAGTTAAATGAGTGAGTTTTTTCATTTTTTATTTCAATTTTTTTTTTTGCCAAGTCTGATTCCTGGGAGGTGTTAATTGCCATGCAGAAAATCACATAAGGAAACCTACAATAAAAATTAAGTTGGAAATACACCGTTCCGAATTAGTGACTGAAGACATTGAGGAGTTCTGGTTGAAACAACAGCTAAAGACTTTTTTTTGGAAATGACCACAAATAGTTAGAAGTATATGTTGGTGGAATCCAGTGATTTTGCTATGCAGAGAAAACTAAAATTATGAAACGCTTTCGTGTAATTTGTCAAATTACATTTACTTCAAAAAGGAACAAACACTCAGTTGTGACTAATACTAATATAAGGTTTACATGCAGACTTTAACATACGTCAGAGCTTTTGGAAGTAAGTAAGAACCTCTTGAGTATCATTAGGCCGAAAGTTTTATGGCGAATTTATACAACCTGACCTGTCTGCACTTGATTTGGTTGACCCCTTCCTCCATCAACATCATTACGTCATCGTCATGGGAGAAGGGGGTCATATCGATGACGTAATACTTCAACGACCCCAGACAGCCATAACAACAATGATGACACTAAAGTTATTTTACCTGCATGATAAATTATATTTCAATTTTATTTCTCTGCCATTCCAAAACCTCTATGTACACATCCAAATCTTGTCTTTGACATCTTGGCCAGATTTCCAGCTAAAAGAGTGTGCAAATATTAAAAATAAATTCAAATACAGTGTGAGGTAATACTGTACATGTATTTTCAATTCAATTCAACGCAGGCTCTGACGCCAAGTGAATACCATTTTTCCTTCAGAATACTTTTGAAGTTATGTTTTAGTGAACTGAATTTCATAATTCAATTCAGCGTATCCTGTTGTTCTGAACTTACCTTACTGCATGGAATACAAAAAAACTAGGCCACCCCCTCCCTCTTTTGATCTTTTCACTTCAAATAATAATGACGAAATATATGTTGAAACATGTTAAACTTGCTGCTTATTACTGACCAATTTAGATGCACGTGTAGCTATTGCTGTACAACTTTCAGGTATTAATTCTACGCAAAATTAAGTTTTCAATTAATTAAAACTGGGCTTTTTGCAACATATATATGTTCGAAAAGCTTAATTTCCTTTTATGTTGCAAGATCATATTATTCATCGTTATAAAAATGATAAAAATGTCTGTTTTTGGACAAAAATTTGCACAATTTCAATCTGCGTTGTTAGGTAATTTTGCGCAAAATTTGATTGCGTGAGAAATCAAGTGTGAATTTATTTCGATTGGGTGGCCTAGTTTATTTTTCTGCTTATTTAAATTATGATTCATGAATTAAAATGATCTGACAAACAACATTTGAAAAGAACAACAAGACTTAACATTTCATGAATTAATGTATCGAAAAAACCCACCAGGTGACTGCTTCGAAATACAGGGTGTCCACGCATCAGCCATCAGTAGCAGCAAGCGAGACAATTGGTTTACTTAAATTGTTTTCGTCTTTTTTCCCTGATTTATATTCCTCGCTTAGTTCGATTTCGTATTGTTAGGAAACCAGTTTAACGCCGAATGAGAGCGTGAAAAATATTTGGGAAAACTGATTTCTAACAATACATTATCTAATGTAGGCTTGCTAACTTCGGCGCCCAAATTCTGCCAGCCAGACTCATAATATAAATATTGAAATTAAACAGATTTTATCGTCATGGGCTGAACCTATAACGAATAATGTGAAAGACGAAAAAAGCAGTTTCAATGCAGCAAATTAAAGACGGGAGCACGTTTCACCAAATCTGATTTGGTGCTAAAATGCCCACAATTATTATATGTTAAATGCTATTATGTATCTACATGTAATTTTCTATTGATATAGGCCTAGTATCATGAATCCAGGGCGCCCATTTTGGGTTGGTCGATAAAGTTTTTGAAATGGCACAGTTGTGTACTTTTTGAGCATAAAAAGTGGTGATTCGAAAAAGCGTAAAATGTGCATAAAATTGTGAAATTTTACAGATAGCCTACATGTATCTTCCTGTTTTTAGAGTATAAACAATGGATCTACATCGTTTACAGTAGGATATGTACTGTACATGTACGTTAAAATAAACTAGGTTAATATAATGCGATGACATAATCATCTGGACATAATACTTGAACGTCCCTTATCAAAGCTTGTGATTGTGTAAAGGGAGGGGGTAGCCCAAATGATGATATCATTATTGATGTTTTATCAATCTCTTGGTTAAAATCCCTTATTGTCATTTGTCATCCAGTTTTTAAAAAATTGCGCCCAAGGCATTTTTCATTTCAAAATGTGCTTTTGTTGACTAAAATCGATCATTTATGCTCACATTTTGATATCAAAAATTCACAATTTTCTCGCTCAATGATTACGTCATCATAAGGCATGATGAGGAATGGCGAATGCTGACATGAAGGGAGGTCTAGAAATCACGTAGACGTGATGACATATTTGAACGTCCCCAAAACATACACATGTACATTTGCATTAGAATGCAGACATAGGGGGCTGCACTCCCCCAGTCCCTTTTGCACGTTTATGCCAACCCAATTTGGTACACATCAAGTGGAATTGAATCGCAATTTTCGACATACATGTATGATTTGCCACGACCATCCCTTGAGAATTCCAGTAGAAACTCGAACTAGTGATGGTCAAGTCCAACCCAATTTTTGCCAAAAATTTACCTTTTGTAGGTCATTTTGGTGGCGTTTCTCCGCCAAAAAAAAAAAAAAAAAAATCCAAAACTTTTGCTTTCCACCACGGCTGACCACCGGTCGTTTCAGCTGGATTTGTTCGGCATTTCCACAACCGCTGAATAAGTCGGCCTACTTTCTTTTCTGGCTTTTTCGCTATGTAGGTCAAGCGGGTCTCCGTCATCCCCCGAAATTAGCAGAGGCGGCGACCCCCCCGGGCCTAATTTTATGGGCAGGGCGACACCGGTTTCTTAAGGCCATCCAGGTCCAGCTTATCCAGCATCTACCTGTAGTCTCGCTAATACACGTTTTAGAAACAAATTAATTTTTAAAAAGGCCAAAAATTACTTTTTTTTAAGTCTTGGAGGCTTAGCGTTATTCGATCGAAAACTTTTTGGGAGGAAATAAGTTAAAATTTTCTGTGCGTTAACATTTTGAAAGTGAAAAATACTGTGTGTTTGAAATAAAGTCAGAATAATAAATAGTAAATTCAGGTTGAATGTCATGACATCGGAGTTGGACACCTACCTTAAGTGATTTTGGAGAAATGCTTAAATATGGATTGTTGGCTGTACTGAAATATTATATAATATAATATTCCCAAAATGGCACATAAGATGGCAGTAATTTCCTGGCGATGGCCCGATGGGTACCTAAATAAAGTAATTGCGATTTTAGGGTAAAGGCATAAAAACACAGAAAAGTGAGGAAAAAAAGATAATAATGGCATAATGCATACAGTATACAAATAAATCACCTTCCATGCTTGAATATGGATTGTTGGCTGTACTGAAATATAATATAATACAATATTCCCCAAACGGCACATAAGCTAACAGTGATTTCCTGGCGATGGGTACCTAAATAAAGAAATTGCGCTTTTAGGTTATAGGCATAAAAACACAGAAAAGTGAGGAAAAAAAGATAATAAGGGCATAATGCAAACTTGCATAGCATACAGTATATCCTACCCTTGAGGATGAAAACGATCCCTGCCAATCGAAAGTGGCACCTTGGGACGCTTCAAAATCCATTAAAACCGACATTTTTGAGCTGAAATAATGTAGGTCTAGGTAATATACGTTCAAAATATCCACCCATAATTGTCGGACTATGATTTTTAGGCTGTTTATCTGCTATCCGGGGTTTCTCCCTAACACGCCTAAATTCTCGCTTCGTCTGCCCTAATTTTCCGAAAAATGCGGCTTTCTGAAAAGATAAAAAATTAATTCTTGAAACGTACGCTCAATGTAGCGTAGAGAAAAATGTTCAAAAATGCCTAAAAAAACAACCAGAAAGACAATAAAATAAACGAGCTCTATGATAACGAAAACTTATAATGCGTACTCGAAAACCGGTTGGCAAATTTGGCACAGCTGGCCATTATAATTAACCACCTAAATATTCGAACCGATTTTCGGTAAAAAAAAAAGAAATTAAAAATTAAACAATGTATTTGCATTCTGTTCGTCAGATGGCGCTCCACATCAAACGTCAATTTGGGTGGACACGTATCCGAAATTTTCCAATCCACTCGTAGCAAGCGGAATTTCGTACAGCATTTCCATCATTTTTTTGGAAGTACCACCTAAATAACCAACATTTTCGCATTAGCCCAATTTCAAGAAGCCATTGTTATTTCGAAAGCCATTTGAAGTCTACGAAAACGAGCGAGTTGCCTTTTGTGTCCACACACTTCCTGGTTTTTCAACACCAATAATTCACGAAAGTGTGCAAAAATACACCTAAATTACGTACTTCTTTTTCGAGGGAGGGGATGGGAACAGGGTATGGTGTCTATAGGATTTGGTAATGCAAAATCAATGGCTTACAAAGGACTTAAAACAATGAATGATTTTTCAAGGACTTCTAGTCAGAAATCTCACATAAGACATTTTGGAGATTTTTTGCAAAGTATTTCTATCAGTCAAAACTGAGAAAGATTTCGGAGAACGATTCTATACGGTAAATATGGATTTTTAGGAGGAGAAAAATCACAATATCATGAGACGTCAGAATGCCTCAGATATGCTGCATTCAACAATTTAATTTTACAACTTTTTATTAATATTAATAAAAAGAGAAAGTGATTTTCTCTGCATGGCGCGAGAGCTGGCAGTGATTGCATGCTGTATTTGGAAAAAATAAAAGAAATAACGTTCATAAAATTTCCCTCAAGCACGATTCTAGATATTAATAACACTATGAGCTGCTAAATTCTACCTACATGTACATGTACGTATAAGTTCCCGCAAATATAGGAAGTAGAAACAAGTCACAAGTCATGGAATCTCGTAAAGATTCTTCGATATTTTTTTGGAAATTTGGGTTATCAACGAAAAAACAAAACTATTTATCAAAAATCCACTTAGGTTTGAGCGGAAAATTCAGGAACTTGTCCGCCATTAATCTTGACCAGTCCGGTCCGAAGGACTTGGCAAGGCCTCCACCAAGGCTGACCAGTCCTAATAGGGCCCCACCCCGTTATCTGTAGCATTCGTTAATGGCTTGTCTGGACATGATGAAATTATTAATTAACGAATTAGCGAGCATGCAGGGCAGTGCAGGCCTCAGCAACCCCCGTTAAAGCCTCGCCATACCGGGCGAGTGACCGGAAGTGGACCTTGAGCATCCAGTTAGGAACAACGACAGCACCGGCCATTGGTCAAACTTCCGATCCTGAAGTCTGATTGGCTAGTTAACGGTCCATTAAGTAAGCGCTAAAGTTGAGGAATGCGACAGATTAGGATCGTACAGGCAAAGCTGTCCGCAAAACGTGACTAGAAACAATGGATTGCAATTTTAGCAAACATATTTTTGTTTGAAAAACTTAGTTGGAAATATCGATGATTTAAAGTGCAGATATTGTGTGTTCATTTTTGGCACAACTGAGTTAAACATTCCATGAATCGCACCGGGTCATAGCTGCGTTGCGCCCACATATTGATCGTCCAACGAAATTTGGAAAGACGATAAATGGCATTTTCAATTTATATCCACTTGCTGGTTTTGGTTGCGCACACACATTGTATCATTATTGCAATGGGATTTATCATCTTGTCTGACAATTGTTGCGTAACGTCCAGACAAGGTGGAACGAAATTGTTCTTTTCTCGATGATAAACTTGCAATATATGTGTGCTTTAAGTTTAAGCCACATCCTCAGAAATTTCAATAATAAAAAGTGGATATTTTTTTCGAACCTTGCAACATAATGCAATATTTTCGCACAAAAAATTTAACTGTCAAGAAATTGGCGCAATTGGGTACATTTGTTGCAAACTTTAACATAATTTAACAACTGTGCTGTAACCTTGTTATTCGACGTCAGCTCCACCAGTCCAGATGGTCCAACTTCGTCTTGTTTCAACTGTTACAAATATATAAAATATTAAACCAAATCCGTTTTGGTTCAACTTTTTTAACCAAATTAAATTGTCTTTAAAAAGTTAAAAAGTTTTTTAAATTAAAAACTTCAAAAAGATAATTCCAATGTTTCATTCCCTACTTTCTTATAGTGTAAAGATTAAAATCCATCATGTGTAATGATGGAGGAGGGTGTCTGAAAACCACGATCTTGGGATGACGTAATACTCGAACGTTCCCTTTTCGGGCGCCCACCTGTTTCTTGGGCGTGACGTCTTACATGTCCACCGCTTCCAAGAACGTCCGTTAGAGGACGCCAGCGTGCCAGGCGGGCATGTCTTGTTTTTTTGGGGGTTGCCCGTGGGCCACCACCAGACACTGGCACCTCCCTGACCCAGTTGCGTCACGAAACATATGCTGTGACGTCAGGAGGTGATGGCGGCAGGGTGATCCACCTGCCTACCTGGGCACCCCCGGCCCCCCCTTTTTTCGGCGTGTGCCAAACCCCAACTTCCGGCAGCACGTCGGTGGTGGAGGGCAGGTGGTTGGGAGGCCTTCAGTGCCGAGACTGGAGTCGTTGGGAAGTGGACGTGTGCTGTCTGTCTCCTTCGTTGCTCAGCTCGGCAACTCTGGAAGGCATTGGCCACTGAGGAGGATAAGGCTCAAGACGCGGCAAATGTGCGCTAGTGCTGGATTTCGGTGCGGATCTTACCTGGTGTCTGTTGTGCGCTGCAAACTGTCCTGCATTCGGGCGACACTGTCTTAATGTGCGGTGGGGCACTGTCGTCGCCTCCTGACGGATTCGCCGCTGTCTCAGGTGAGGATCCAGATGCCCGTTTCCGCTCTTTTCGGACCATGGATTATGTTCCTCCACTGTCTGCATGCTAGCCCAAAACTGCAAGTATAGAAGTCTGAAGTTAAATTGCAGTAAAATGATGCATAACAAACTGCAGTTGAGTCCTTATTCAACCGCACTTTTACTTTGCCTACATGCATGCGCAATAATATATAACATACTATAGTTTCCTAACATCTATTGAAGAATTAAGTTTTCAACATGCCTGTGAAAACTTACAATACTCATCTTGAATTACGAGTAATTCGGGTTCACCTTCGATTCAACTGAGTATCCAGTCTTACATTCATTGGAAGATTAGGGTCGATTTTTCTGCAAAGACCGATTTCGTTGATAAGACATTAAGGCCACAGTCGTTTGTCGACAAATAAGGAAGAAAAATAGTATTGTTATCTCGGAGTTATTTGGAATCGCGTCGCAGCTTTGATTCAGCTTCTTTAGAAGCCAGATTAAGGGGTGGATTTATCCGACCAAAAACAAAACATTTTCGTTGAGAAAATACGGTCGCCTCCAATCTGCTGGGAAGGAGAAAAAACAAAATTATCTTCCGATTACGAGTCACGGCACATAGACCTACATATAGGTTGCGTGGATATTCGCAATGCATGCAGATAGATACGCTCGATTCTTTCACCTCACAAGCCATTCGAGGCGCATTTTCAGCATTTTCAATGTCCTCATTCGGTCATGGGGTAATACCCTTTCCGTTTTGGGGGCATCTCTGGCTTGGAGACGGTGGAATTAAATACGGCGAAGCCGTTAACTTATTTATTTCTGAAAAGATGAAATTTTAAAAAAATAGAAGACCTCAAAAAGCGGGAAAAAAACACATAAAATGTGATTGGAGTCATCACGCAGTCCTGGAAACTATGACTTGCTATTTTCCAAAGACTTTTCCTTTAACTAATTGAGAAATAAATTTGACAAGTGTACAAAGCTTAAAAAACAAAATATGATTGGTATTATATTATATATTATTATTATATGTTATATATATATAAAATATATTATAGTAATAATTATACGAACTTATTTGCTATGCAAATTTCCAAATACTTTCCCTTATCATCAGGCAAACGTCCTCAGTTTCCGGCATGGCAAGTTTCATAGCCAGCACTTCAGCGCATTGAGGAAACAGGAAGCAAAACCGTCCTCTTCCGTCAAATATTAGCATGGACCAGCTTGGAATTCGATTACATATATCCTCACTTTCTTCCGATGGTTCAATTTGCATGAATTTCATCCAACTTAATACACTCTGTAAGAAATTATATTACACTGCAGTTAATCCACAAACAGAAGGGTTTTGTTAGGGGGACTTTACCTCAATTATTGTTAAATATCTCTAATAACATCAAATGTAATCCTCTAGTTTGTATGTAACCCTATAACCTCGCCTAAAGCATTCCAGTTTCCATAATGAACACAGGCAGTGGTGGATCCTCCATCAGCTGTCCATGGTGACCGGACTGGCAGAGGGTCGTCTTTTGTCAGTGGTTCCCAAGGGTCCCAATGGTTAGCAATATGGTAACCTATAATAACATTTGACAGAAAATCACGTCGGAATGAAATTTCAAACTTTTAACATTAATTCTTGGCATTGTGAAACATCAAATTTTCACGGACAGTCCTGTGTTTGTAACATTGCCTCTGTATATTTCTTGATTTCCGTTGATTTTTGGATTTGCAGAACTGACCAAGAGCCACCGCTGAACGAAATTATGGTTTCGAGGAGAAAAATCCTCTCTCGAAGCAGAGACGACTTGAACATGGATTACAACGCAATGGCGGAAGAGGAAGAAGACGTTTGGTATCAGAAGGAGAAACTTTACAAGGTAAGACAGAAATCGACAATCGACATCAACCAATAATTATCCAACCATACCGCTGTGTCCGAGGTTTATGGACGACCTTCAGGGAGGTGGTGTGGGAGTCAATCTTTGGTTCAATTTTGTGACGTTCTGACGAATGGCTCCTGGACGTACAACCAATGGCCTAGATCGCTTTTAAAAAACCTGGCGAACGTTTAAAAGTTAACATTTCAATCAGTGTTTCGGACAGCAACGAAATCAACAGCGAGGAAAATTTTGCAATTGTCAAAAATCGGGAAAGCGACGATTGTTGTACGAAAAGCACTTACGCTTGGCGATTATTCCCCCGCTTCACATTCAAGGCATTGTGTTGCTTCTTTCCGTATAATGTATACCTTTCTCCGTTTATCTCCGATTATTTCGAGAAAAAAATGATAAACGACCTTGGATGTAATGCGCCTAAGCCGAGTTCTCACGCTTTAATTTTCGTCGTTCAGTGGGTTGGTCAAACAAACGTTGAACGAGAATTTATCTGAAGGCTCAGCAAAATCTGATCGACATTCGGTCACAAGATTGATGCGTATGCGTGTGTGCATATCCGAAATCTAATTAAGACATTACGAAAAACTTCGGTCATTTAAAAAAATTAAAATCGTGTTGGCTGAGCCATTTGCACGCTTCAAACTGTGGAATTTGCAGACTTGACAGACCAAGGGGTGGGAGGCAACTTCATTTCATTTAATGAATGAACATGTGAATGAATGTCACTGTAGCAGTATTGGGAGTGTACAACGCCACTGGTGGCGCAGCAGTCAACCACTTTCATGGCCGCGAGAGTAGGATAAAAGCCTCAAATGCAATGGGAATTAAGTTTTTCATTTTCCCCCAATAAGCTCGTAAATGCAGGCTAATTATTATTTTAACGGTTTTGACTAACTCTGTGGT
>JAQFYZ010000779.1:0-33188 GCA_034695085.1 Cylindroiulus punctatus
CATAGGGTGTGTATATAGTTTCACAACATTTGTACCCTTCAGGGTATGCATTTGTACTTTTTCTGTTTAGAGTGTATAGTCGTCCGGGCAAAAGAACGAAAAAATGGCGTCGTTCAGACCAATAGGCAATTTCCTGTTTGCGATTCGTCCATCCTGTAGGCTGTAATATAATATCGAACATGGCAGCCATTTTTCTCTTAATGCAGAAATTCCTGAAACCAGTACATCGATAAGCCGGATCTTTTGCCAAGACGACTATAGGCGAAGAAAAGGAAGACGCCATCTAGCGACCATTTCAACAAACAAACTAATCTGACGCATAAAACTTTCGAGTTTTTCCTAAGCTTAGTAACAACTCGTAGGCTAGCAGTGATTGCTACTGACAAGGGGCAGCTTAATAAAAAGGTGACGTTTTTACAGTTTTTAGGCTAGCTCATGTAAGGGTAGGTGATGTCAGGCTAGACACAACAAGCACAAAAAACAAAAGGATTTTGCCAGCTGGGACAATTGTCAGTCTAGTATATTAGACAAGTACATGTACAGTTCAAAGATATCAGTAATATTTAGATACAGGAAATAAGCTTATTTAGGATTATTAATTGGCACTTTAAATCTATATTTGAGTGACCATTTACGCAAGACCGTCGGTTTTTGGTCGGTGCTTCATTCTTCCACCGACAATAGAAACGCAACATTTCGTGATTAAACTCCGATTAAGCTATTTATAGAGAAATAACATTTTTCGCATCATGTACATTGTAAGTGGTATAGAATGATATATGGGCACTTCCCTCACGGAGGCCTAACTGCATTACCAACGGCGTTTGTTTCGGGCCCTTCGCATTTTAACCCAATCATCCCTTCGTTAAGGACATTAATTCCTAGCATTTGATTGACTCCGTTGCATAGACTAACTTTCCAACTTAACGGACCTTATAATATCGCGAAGAATGGAAAAGGCGGAGACCGAAAATGCAGCGCACGCACCATCGCCTCATTGATTATTCAATTAAAAGGGTGCGCAATGGTGACTGTGCCTTAGGGCCGAATCCGTCCTACGGCGCTCTGCCAAAAGGCCTTATAATTCATACGGCATACGGACAAGGGCGAATGTATTTAATTCAGTTTGTAATAGTCGTGTAGGTTATCCTCGCGGGGCATATGGCGCCCATTGTTGGCCAAATTTCCCCTTTTGTGCGAGTTACAAATGAATATGTCAAGCTGCCCCTGGGGGAGCGCTGCAAAGACAGAAAAAGGGCCAAGAAATTTAAATAATCGATCCGAAAACCTGTCAAACTTACTGGGCAGGCGGCGACGGGGTCAAGGGGCAGAGTGGGGACAGGTCCCACCCCTGAGTGAGTCTATGAAAAGTCGGCTCGAGTTACAGATTTTATGACTTGCCCTCAAAGGTTTATGTAACTAAATCTACCACCATGGCGTTCATGGTTCCGTCAAGGGTATCCTCAAAACTAAACTAAAAATTTAAGTTGCGTTAAAAAGAAAATTATTTGCACATCGTCCATCATATTTCCTGCTCCAAAAGCAATTTTTTAACATTTTTTTTTTTGAATTTAACACATTATCAATGTGTTATATCGACAAGTGTCAATCTGGCAGCGATTGTCTTGAGAGTCAGGGCCAGGTCAATCAGAAAGTTTTAGGTTAGTTTCGCTTCGATTTGGCTAAGTTAGTTTCGGTTAAGTAACATTAGCCACTAAAATGAAAAATTTACTCGAGCAATCAACAAAAAAAACTAACGAAAATGACTACAACATGAAACAATATTTTTGAATTTTTTGAAACAAAATGAAAACAAAAAAGATGAAATGAAATAAATAAAGGACAAACTTCTGCAGAGAAGACAGATGTTAGACAAGTGGGGTCGGGATATCAAAATTCTGTGCATAACTGAAGCAGGATAAGGTTCATCTATTGTAAATTATCCTTTTTAAAAAAAAAAATACCGAATTTACTTAAAATAATGTATTGCACGTCAAACGAAATTTCACTAAACATGGCTTCTTGCCGAACCCTCGGAACATACCCTTAGAAATTCGCAAACATGCTCTCCTGCTACTTCGCAAGGTCGATGGGCACAAGCCAACAAATTGGACCAAATTCGTGCCTAGTTAGCCCCCTAGGGTTAATTCAATACTGGTTCCTATGGAAAGGACCTCCTGGGCACGAGTTCATTTCTGGCTAGGAGCAATTAAGGGTCAGGCCGGTCGAAAAATCCATAAAATCAAAGCCAGCGTGGGGCCATGTCAAGAAATAAAAGACTACAAAGGCCAATCACTCTTGACAGATGGCAGATCAACACAACGACGCTCTGGTTAGACTCCGACGGTGGCCATCACGCAGCACAGGGAGCATGACCCCTGAAGCACCAGGGGGGAAGAATGACGTCGACTAAGGGTATGTTTTTAAAACAAATGAAACGTGCCCCGTAATTCCCCGATCTTTTGGGAAATAAAAAGGTGAACCTAATTTGAAGCACTGATGAAGTTGAGCATCGTTAACTCCACCGTTAAACTCGCCTTGCCGTAATTACTCAATTTGCCGATACCAAGCACGTCGAGTGCGTACGTTGCATCTACCAGTATTGGGTTTTTTCTCCAGGTTTAGAAGAATTTCGATATTTTCAAGGTTTTCAAGGTCCATTAGTCTCGATGCGTTTTTTTTTTAAATTTACATTTGAGCGGTATAGCATTCGAGAAAACAATGAATATGTATTGTTAACTAACGATTGATATGCTGTGAAGTTATGTCCCACTTATGTCGATTGATGAATCAGTTTTTGTCTTTCTTATACCAAACTAAACCAAGATGCTTGCAGTTTGAAGCACATTTTTGCATTTGTAAATGCGAGAAGCCGCAAGAACGAGATAGGAGATAATCACATCCATCAAAATTGACGTTCGAATATTTCAAAAACTGTCAAGTTATTCTATATGCTGGTATATATTATTTTTTACGAGAATTGAATTTACTTCAATCTCACTGTGATCAAAAATCAGATTTCGCCTTCGGTCATGCAACCAGAACTGCAAAGCACCAAACTTTACTCAGGCATCGCAGCCAAATAATTTTTAGCATGTACGCATCGCAGTCAATTTTTTCAATCAATGCAAGATTGACTGCGATGCGTACTTATAAGTATAGATATACATTGTACATAAAGTGATTAAGAATAGTTATTGTTACATAAATGATGACTATATGTATAAAATTACATTAATTATCTATTTATAGTGAAATAAATTTCGCAACAACGAAATATGACCGTACTGCACATGTACAATATATCGATGGTTGAAAGCACAGATATTGTAAGTACAGTTTTTCAAATTATACAAAATCCCGTATCAAAGATTTCCGAATGAATGACCTATCTTTTGTCACTGCCTGGGAATCCGTAAATGTCTACTTGCACCCTTCACAATAACTGAACTAAATGTTATTCTGTCCAGTGCCATCTGTTGTGGGTGAAATAACAGTTTTGGAAATTTTTGCCACTTTCATCCTTTCACGTGTACTCAGTTGAGTATAAAATTGCATATATGTAACACTTCGACTGCTTTTATTGTTTCAAAAATCCTACCATTTGCGTAGATTCACGTGAACTTACATTTTAAATTTCCTGCATTCAACAATTGGACCTATGCTGGGCATACTATACTGGTGCCCCTACCAAGTTACATACAGTCATTATAAAAAGGACATACAATGTGTGTGCATAAACACACTGCAGAAACCATGGTTAAACACACAAATTGAAATTGAGAATATTTTTGTTAAGTTTCTGTAGAGGTCCAAATTTTTCACACAAAACTGGCCTTACAATATCTATGCCATTGATATTTTCAGTAAGTTTTTCATGTTTCATCACCACCTCTCTGACATTGTGAGTCGCGTGACGTCACTTTCGCATCGCCCCTAAGCCTTTTTTTATCATCTACCCAGGAATCGACTTTGTGCCTAAACCAATCCATGCACGATGCCTGCCTCTTTACCCCCAAGGGTCTTGACCAGCAGGCGCCAAATATAGCCTAACTGCTCTTTTCATTTCATCCGAACTCAGTGCAAACACCGCTTACACAGACTTGTACCAATTTCCAGGAATTCATGCACTCGCAACGCCACACTCAAGAGCAGGTAAATGCAGTGGCAATTTCGGCGAAAGCTTAATGAAAGGACAGCGCGTGGGGTGGATGCGAGTTTTTTTTATCCCTAGAAATGGTCCCCCTGGGCTTTCTCGCCTGACTTATATGAACAGCGTCTAACGTGGACGTTTGCTTTTCTCTGATTGCGAGTAATGCCAGATACAGACCCTGCAAATCTTGTAATAAGTGCAGCCGATGTTGATTTAATGACGATGAAAATTATTGCAGCATTGTCCCCACCAGCGACTCATCCGCATATTTACGCCGTTATTTGGTACCAAAGTGAAGAATTATGGTGCCATTAGTGGCGTTCCGTCGACGTTGTAGCCCTTAGCTACACACAACGAATCGCATAAATCTCATCTCTTTTATGGTAATTACTTCTACGTACGATTGACTTTGGATTAACTTGTAGTGAAATGCATGCAGCTCACTTGAAAATTCTTATTCAATTACACGTGAAACGCAAATGTCAGCGCGCTATAGCTTTACAGAAGTTGTTCAAATTTCAAGTTCTTGAAAATTCACACGTAGAGAACTGACATGCGGATATACACCTGTATTTGTTAAGTACAGCAGCAGCTAGGTTGCTGCATTCCCTCGGAAAAAATGAATTCTCTGAGCAACATCACCCGGTTGAAATTCACATGTGTACGAATATACCAAGGTCACATACACGTATAACAATGTTTACACGGTCTGCTTAAAACTGTCACATCTAATAAAATAATTTTTAACTGAAATGCAAAGATCACAACGCGCCACCGAGATTCAGGAACATTCTTTGATTTATGTGATACACCAAGTTTTTGTCATGTTCAGGCCACTTCGACAGGCCACCGCGGCGTACAAACCAAATATTGTTCATTTTGTCTTTGATATATCGCAAAAGTAAGCTCCGAGGTGCAGCGACTTTAACGACGGTTTCCGCCAAAAAAAAAATTAAAAAAAATTCCATTTTTTCAATTCAACGTTTGATAGCAACGTGTACAGTTGCAAACCTTTGTAAGCACCCTGTAGTCAATCGTCATTTCCAGAATGTCAAATTGCCCCTGTACGCAGGCAATCACTGCCAATCCCGGTGCGATCATGGTTTGCATGTTGTCGACATTTGCCCTTTGTAATTGTGAAAACCCAACGTGTATCAACTACGTGTAAAAGTAGCGTGGGTTGCCAGCCTTCATTAAATCTGAGGAAACCAATCCAGCCGAGATAAGTCGAGATTCGAATTACGATACTTCGAGAACCCTACACCGCTAGAACAATACTCGGTCGTCTCCGAATTACGCAGCAAAAGTTAATTTAAAAACGAAATGAATACGCCATTTCGAAAGAATATGAATTATAACTTAATGCCCTAATAAAATTAAGCGCCCGCGCGAGCGTACCCTGCAACGTTCGGATGAAAATCGATGGCAGGCCCTACTTAAGGCATAATGTATTTTGCTTATCGCATTTCATTATCACATTCTGTCAGTGTGAAACTTTACAATTACTCATAAATGGAGGCGATAAGAGTCCTCCTCGCTGATTCAGTTAACTTTACAGTCAGTTATTAGCGAGTGAGAAAGTCGTAAAAATCAAAGACGACACGGAAAATAAAAGCGGATGGATATTTCGATGCCATTCGCAGCAACAGCCAGATTGTAATTCATACGCATTGTAGACTTAATCAGTAAATGAACAAAGAAAAAAAATGGATAGTTGGATATAGGGCTAGGCGACGAGAGCGAAAAACAGCGCAAACACGAGCGAAATCGGAATATTAATCTGAAGGATTTATGGCCCTGAAAGTCGTGAAAATAACTACTCCGTGGAACAAATTAGCTGTAATTAGATGAGCGTCTTTACATCGTGACATGTTCAAGGATGTCACCACCACGTGAATTATATCCTTAAAGCAATCTAAAACTTGGTAGATACGCTCACCTACATGCATCCCAGATTTTAATTGTTCAGAATGCCCCTAGAGCGTAACATGTCACAGCCAAGCCCTAAGTCTCCAAAGGTACCAAAACCTTGCAAAACAGAAAAACTTGAAAACTCTACACTGCATATGTATATTTACATGAGGAAGCTAGTCACAGAAGACAGTGCTGAGTGACTAGGTTACTTAAATGAAACCACCCCTTGATGAATCCCATATCACTGTACTAAAGTCAAGTGAAGGCTAGTACAACAGGTTTACAAGAACGCGGCTTACTTAGATTGCGGTATATTTAACTCTGTATGTAAACAAAGCGAAAGAGTTGAGTTTCAAAATGAAATTATACCGTTAAAAACAATTACGTTCTCCAATTCATTCAATATTTTCTTCACTTACGCAGTTTTACATACAAGAAAAACCACTCTAAAGGCGCCTTCAAACTGGCAACTTCAAACTGGCAACTTAGACAAAAACACAAGAAAAAGCATATATTTGTCATAGCAACCTTTCACACTTGAAACAGTTTGTCGTAATAGTTTAGTGTAATAGGCAATAAGGAGCGTTTATGGAAAACGTTATTTGGCTCCTGAAACGACGCCATCTTAAAATGCAGTTTCCAACCAAAGTGAGAAAGGCAATCTGGGTGAAACATGCGTTTACGCTACGCAAAAAGTTGAAGCATTTGAGTAGTCTTAAGTCCTAGGGACCTTATATATGACTTTCAAACGTATGTGTGTCCTGTAAGTGTGAAGGTGCCTTTACTTAGAAAGCAATCACCTTAGGTGTGTACCGGTATTTGTTTTTTCAAAATTCTAAAATGCCAGACAATGCAATTTCTTGACACAACGTCTTTGGATATTACCCAAGTGACTAAATAGTCGTTCGACCAGGCAAATGTCCCAGGGCGCCATTACAGTGCCACCAACACCCCTCGTTTAACAAACAGTTGAAAACGTGCAATTTAGCAAAACGAAATTTTCAGAATCGGTCTTTAGCCGACATTGGCATTAACTCCAAACGCATTTCAATTTCCAAGTTTCCATGACCACAAAGTGCTTTTCAGACCTGGGAAAACATTCCACACAACAGATTAACGGGTAGCGGGTAATTCCCAGACGTTTTTCGCTAGCTACGCCATAACCGCTGACCACCGGTCATTTTATTCGATCGCCTTTAAAAGGGAAAAAAATGGTGGGGATGGCGCGTCTATTGGCAAGGGGCACTTCTCACCTAGTTACAATGTATTGCCAGCTTCTTTTCCTCGCCAATTTTATTTAAAGTTTGCCGACCATCTATATTGTAATATAGGGTGGCATAAAAGTAGCCAGAATAGCCAATGGTTCAACTGGCTTTCCATTATACCTATTTTTCTCTCTATACTTACTCCGCCATTCCCCATCGCTGGCTTACACACGTATATACATTATCCCCGTGCCCCGAAAGTAGCCTATGGGTGATTCGCGAGTCCCACATGCGTGTATACATATTCCCCCATCAGCATTGCGTATCAAGTGCGCATATCCAAAACACAAAGCAAATTCTTAGTCCGTTTCACCTTTTTTATAGACCATCGTAAAGGAAAACGTCAATTTTGACCAGTAATATGGCCCAGCTAGGGCAGTGGTGCAAGGTGTGAAATTGGATCTCTTGACACAACCATATTTCACCCGATGGTATACACACAAGGGCTCGAGGGCAATGAAGCTGAACTCGTGTTAGAGGAAGTCCCCCAACAGATTCCATCCAACTTCCGTTCTTAGGCACCTCAACTCTTGGGCACGTATCACGACACCTGCACTGTTTCAAGTTCTGAGATTATCCTTATGATATTTACTAATTTTAATATAATTCAAACATAAGCATAAGAAACCAACACTTTAGCCTTGTAAACAAAATGTACGTAATACTAAAGTACAGTATGTCTGCGATGTCAAAACTTTTAAAGTGTTTTCTTAGTGTAAGAACAAACACTGACTTGCTATATATATATTGATGCTGATCAATGACGTCATGATCTGCCGCTTCGAGCTAATCTCTCGTTTTTCAATTCTTATTATTGTGAATAGAAAAATTCATTATTACATATAAAGCAAGTATGTACATTATTTTGGTGTTTTACTTTTACTCTCAGCCGCCAATACAATAATGTGGAAGTCTCCTATATTCTCCCGTGTCTAGGTAGATATACACATGCGAATTAAACTAGAAGAATTATGTTAATCTGTCAGATACTTTTCAAACATCACACAATCAGACATCCCATTATGTGGCAATGCAAGCAAGAAACGAAGGTACCGTATATAGTATTATCGTGTTCCCAGTGACATTACTATGCTAAAGCGAGTACACCCGATTATACTGGTTATTGAAATTTGGAGTTTTTCATCAGAAGGAAGAAAGCTATTCAACTATACGCACTGCAACACATCGGTGGTAGCAATGTTTGCCGTACCACAGGGGGTCGGGTCATAGGTAATAAGTTCCAAGGGCTGAAAACCCGATGCTACATTATTTTACAAAGATTTCAACTTAAAAATGTTCTCGTCTTTTGTTTCCTAACTGACAACCATGCAGCCTATAGGCGCTTATTACTTCACGGGTAATTAATACTGTAGAGTTATATACATTATCCCCGGATAATGTATATTAAAAAAATTGCTCATCAGCGCAAATCAGACCAAACGACTTCAGTGAAGCACCGAAAATAGGATCGACAAATTTCATCAAATTGTTTTGTTTTGCATGCATCGTCTCAATGCAAATGCCTAGTTCCAAGGCGCTTTTCAACGGCAACCATGTTCTCGATAAATTGCTTCAAAGACTAACAAGAACTCTTCGTCAGTGGTTAACTGATTTCAGAAAATCCGCTCTGACGTATAACAACTCGATTAGAAAGTTTCGAGGTCCCAAATACTTTTCAACAGTCAACCAAAACCTGCCCTAGACTGCATAGAATATACGAGATCGCAGTTTTTTGTGCCTCACGTTCGCCCACGCTTAGAGGTTTTCGCCCTTCGATATCCGGCTCTCTAGGCCTATAAAACTTTTCTCTGAAACCACAAAAAAATCGCACGCTTCCTCTGCACAAAAGCTTGATCGATACGCCAATGATTGAGGCCGCCCTCAACGGCGGAGCGTCGCCTACAATTAACTGTTGGGGAAATATTCACGAGAGACCAGGGCCCCGTATAACTCATTTCTTGCATGCCAATTCCCAAAGTCCCAGATACGGTATGGAAGAGAGAACAACAAGATTAATACTGGTTATTATGCTGGGCACTGCGGTGATGAGCTACACGCGTATACATATTCGCCAGATAAGGATCAATACGAGATACATAGAGAGAGAGAGAAGAAACCCTTATATGCCTAATATTGGGAGTGGGGACGAGTGGCTGGCTGGATATCCGCGCTGAACCCGGCTATTAAATATACATGGCGTGGGTGTAGGTGCATCCATCTCCTATGAAATGACCAAATAGCGAAGAGAGAAAGAGAGCGAAAGAGGACGCCTCATAAATAAATAATGAGCGAGCAATTTTAATTTGCATCAATTAATAGCTGGAACAATAATTATATTGAGTGCCGCGCGAGTCTTTACGGGTCAGGGCGTCATTATTCCAACGTGGCTGGGCGGCCAATCACGAGTTCGGGGCACGTAGGCGAGTCTGGGGTCGAAATTAAAAGGCGCTTAACCCAAGTTAGATTTGGAAGAAATGAAAAAAAGAAAAATTCAATCCTCCAGCTTCTGCGAGAAAGTTCGAAAATTTCCATACGTAAATCGCGTTAGAAACAAGTTTTCGAAACTTCCTTCTAGGTACTGTGTATTTTATAGGCAAAACTACATGTACATGTATGTGCAACTTAAAGACTTCTTTAACTAAGTCTACCAAAGCGGACCCACAGATGCTTAGCAGCACACCTCACGAAAATTGTAACTTTCGTGAAGGTGAAATGGGTGCATCTGTTGGTCTTATTCAGTCTATAGCAAGATATTATGTATGACCAGCTTGTTTTTTGAACCCGTACATGTATTTATCACTGTACATATCATTAGTTTTACTATTACTTTTATGAGCTAAAAAAACAACATTTCTCATCTACTTAGTTTAACACATTTAAGGTTGTGGGTTTGGAATTTATGAAACATGCTGACATGGGAGACTACAAATGGCGAGAACGTGATGACATAATATTTAAACGTCCCCTTATTAATGAAAAAACAACAATACTGCTTTAAAATAAGAAAGCTGTTTCATCAAAATTTGAAATTAAATCAGCGACCATTATTTGCACCACGTAAACAAATTTCACCTTGTGTTCACTTGAGATTTTGTTTTCCGAAAATTGTTTCCTGGAAAACTTTTAATACCCTCCCATAGTAAACTTTCAGTTCTTCCAGGAAAAATCCATGAACAATTTCGACAATCAACGTATATCATCATTTGATTTCAACAATGTCTTTTTAGCATGTTGTTATAGAAGATATCCCCGCTTCAATTGTAATTAATTATTTACGCAACTTAAACGTGTCTTCCGGTACAAAAGTGATACAGCTCTTATTACGAAAATATAAATTTGTTTCGTTATTTGAAATACAAAGTAAATAAGGTGATAACTGAAAACGTCGCGACGTTTAATTTTAAATTTAATTGCAGCACTATACAGTATGTTTACTTCTTTTGCGGAAAACAATGTTTTATCAGAAGTTTCAATCGTAGCGTAAATGTAGAAAATAAACTTATTTGTTAGAAATATCTGGCAGTTCTTTCGAAGTTTGTAGCAATATTTGCGTTATGGTTAATTAACTATCCAATCCTTTAAAATATCAGATTGCTTAAAACTACATTAATCTGCATTCGATATAGAAAAGGGTCACAAGATGTTATTTAACGAGCCGTTATCTTATATAGTAAATGCAAGAATACACGCAAACTGAAAATGGTGCGACGGACCGCAAAGGGCCCAGCAAACTGGGTTTTCTTCCAGTCTCTTTCAGCTATTCCCCAAAGGGCCTCTCCTGTTTATGCGGCCCGACCTATAGGCAGCTCTGCAGCTTAATTCGTTAACATATGACGTTGTTCAAAATTTCAGCAGAAGCAGACAGATATTATACTTTATGTAAATACATAATACAAATTAAAGTTTTTTATGCCTGCCAAAGACGTATAGTCGCATAGATCATGACAGTTTGACATGCAGCCTATAATAACGCGTACCTCGATAACAAACAAACTTGCCATGCGCCAAAGATTGTAATGTGGTTCCGTGCAATTTCGCTGTCACGAAAATATATATTTATACACGCCGAGTTATAGGCATTGACTTTTGGGGATATGATAACGTATACGCCACACACGGAGCAGATAATAATTCGTTGGAAGCATTGTACAGAGCCCGGCATATGAAATTGCGTTGTCTAATTAGTTTATATTCCCCGGTGACCCCCATCTCTTTTTTCCAATTTGTCGGATAAGTATGTACAGTTTATCAAATACGATGATGGAGATCCACCACAAGATAGAAAACTGAAAATGTTCATAAACATGAGAGGGCGAGGGAAGGGGGGTTGCATTCAACGTCATTCCTGTATTATTATTAGTGTTTGAGGTCTGATTTAGTTCAGCAATTTAAAAAGCAAAAGATAATTAATGCCAATTGAAGCGTGCGGGTAGATTTGCTAGCCATGAAGTTTAGAGATATATTAAAAAAGAATAAACAAAGTTTCTGAGCATAGCGAAAGAATATGATGAACGAGATCACCAGGCGCACGTCAAACTTAATGTTGCAATTAAGATACGCATGGTTTCAGCTAGCCTAAAAATATCCACATGTTTGCATGCAGAATATAAGATGCCTTAATCTAAGAAGTAACCTCACACCAAGCATTTTATAGGTCGCTGCAAATAGCAAGTAAGCTGTATACAGGCTTAACGTGAGATTAGGGCGTGACTTTTTTTCTTGTGTTTCTTGTGTTTGTGGTAAATCTAAAACCCGATTTCGTGGAGCTCCCTCAATCCAAGATCAGGCGACATTGCAAATGTATGGAAAAAATAAGTTGCATCTGCTTTTAGCAACCTCAAATAAACCAAACTGTTACATTTTCATGAAGTAGATAATTCTAGGATTTGGAAACATGTCACCACCAGGTGGTAGACAAAAGCAAGTCATGTAAACTCGCATTTCCAGTAATTAAGTGTAATGAAACTAGTTAAGGTGAGTTAAAGCTTGCATATAAAGAGTGGTAAAATGAATTTTATTAACCAAATTTGAAAGGTTAAATATTTAGTACGTAAATGTAATGAATTCGTGCATGTAAAACGTTTTTAACCACACATCCACATGCCAACGCCAGGTGGCAGACGTCAAGTATGCAAAACCAAAGTGACGTAATGCAACGCAGCTGTTTTGAAGGAGAGTATATACTTCGATGTAAACTCACATGTAGTGTCAGACTTGTCAAGTCCAGCAACTTTTGACCAATGGAATCTGGCATTCATCCACCATTCTAGCGCATATAAGTACAACGGAAATCCACAATAATTCCAGTTTGTGCTTTGATACTTTAATTTGAGGCAATTTTTTTCTAAAAAATGTTTTTGATCTGCATTTCAAAATGCTAGAAACAAATCGTTATGTTGTACAAAACTCCCTCAAGAAATAGGATGACTAATTTTAAGGAAAACCATTGCTGCTTCAATAATAACTGGGTTCGTTGCATGGAGTGCCGCTAGGGCCATTTAAATTGCCTCCATTAGGGGCAGTCATAAGTCAGCCAGGCACAAAATTGCCAATATTTGAATATTACAGTGACTGTACGCAAAGCGGGAAACACGAGTGCTCTCGTCCTGACCAAGATAGCGCAAAAAAGTTCAGGGACTAGTAAATGTCAAAGCTAAGGAGGATGAAAGGCGGTCGTCAATATCCGAATGGTGGCCCGGGCATCAAAAGCCCCTCAAATAAATGGTCAATATTTCCCCATTATGCCCTCCAAACTGCAATTTATAGGCTAAACTCACACTTGCGTCATGGTTGCATGGCCCAACGCTGGGATTAAGGGTGGGGAAGGTGCCTTAAAGAAGTCTCGTGCATAATGCATGCATACCGAGAAAAAGGCCGGGCAAAATGTTGTTAATGGCGAAACTGAAAAAGTGGCTTTGACAGATCACCGTATGACGTCATTTTTCTATTTTGGACTTGTGTTATTGATGTAATTGAAATGATTACTATAGAATGCTTCAGAATGTTGTGTGATGTTTTGGGAGCAATATAAAGGGTAGTGACCCATTCTCTATCGTCACTGTGCATGTGTGATAAGCACTGATTTTGATCTCCCATTTACAGCTTCAAACTGATGAGAGTGAAGTACACCCCGGGTCAAAGATCACCGCTCAGGGCTAATTCTCGCCGTCGAGACCGCCATAACCCATAAGTTCACTTCTGTGCAGTAAGCAAAGTGAAAAGCTTTACTTCAGACGCCAGTGAAAACGCGTTTTTTATCCTTCTCTCCGAGACTCCACGTAGAGCCCATTGCAGTTCATACCCCACCCCCCTGGAATGGCGAGATATGAATTATGGGCATGGAACGGCGCGATATTAAGGCATGCACAGCGTGTATTTGAGTTTGGAGTTTGCTGCTTCAGCTGCATGTGCTTTATGCATCAGCATTACCCTTACCCTCCGCAGCTCTCTCATCCGTTTATTTCATCTCCCAAAGGACCCCTCGCTTCGGCACGGCCCAATTAACAATTCATCAAGCCTAAGACACACGGGTCCCAGGTTTGACATTCATTTTCGTCGCCGCACAGTAATTCATAAACTTATTGTTGAAGATGAGACGGATGAACCATGCATGCGTGCGCACACACGACACGTTTTTATACGCCATCGGTATGCAAGTAATCACAAAAAATGTGCTTAGGTTTCTCAGTCTTGCTTAATTTTCAAGCGAGCATTTCCCCCCATTGCTGCACATCATGTGTTGCCCCAAACCATTTAGCCAACTGAGTGTGCGGACTAGGGCGTAAGTGCGAATATTCTATATCATGTTGTTCAAAAGAGCTGAAGTCTAACCAATTCATTGGAGCATTGCCAGTTGTCAAATTACACAGACAATAATTGTCGTTAGAATTCTTGAAGTCCAGTTTATCATTCATAGTTTCCTTTGACATTCCTGTTATATTTAAGAACATCGTGTTTACATGTTCCTTTAAACAATCAAGCTTTGCGTACAAGTACACGCATACATGTTACGATACATAACATGTACACATGTAGCTGCATGATTGGTGCATGATAAGAAGTATCTTGTGGTAGTTTTGAGTCCATTTACTAGTAGCTGCACACGTCGATTGGTCATTATCAAACTTTCAAAAAGACTTCACGATAAAGACGAAATCAGCATTTGCACAAAATCAGCGTTGAGAGGCAATCACTGATAGCTTCAATGCCATACAGGTCCGGTGTTGGGGTTGGCCCCTCCCGTGTGCAAAAGGAATTCTCTAATTTATTTTATATTCTATTTAAATAAATATTAAAAAATGTGATTGACCAGGAAAGTTGAGTGCAGTGAACTTCACATTAAATGGAAATTACATTGTTTTGAATAAGGCCAATAAAATCAGTACAAAACTATGAAAACATGTATAAGAATAAACCTGCTGATTTCCGTAACACATGTGCATACGTACTGTATTTTAACACTCGTTCAACTACAGCATACGCCTATCTTTACCAAAGCGTGCATTTTATTAGCCGTTATTCCGGCGGTGTGATTTTTGCGTTACATTACAATATATCACAACTGTTTAAAAGGGGGTTTTCGAGAGTAGCTTACTCGAGGAAAGCGTCCGCGGCAAATTGTTAAAACTACTTTAATAAGTGAATTTCATTAAAATTACTATTATGCTCTCTGCTAACACTTATTTTGCTTAAATTTGCATTTTTTTGCATTTCAGCTCGAAAGCCACTAGCAGTTTACGGGTGCTGAGATGGGGTATGTTTGAGCTTGTGATCCAATGAGGTTCAGTATGGTCAGCATTTTACGTTTCGTACGATCATAGTTTCACATCTCAAATTATACTATATACTAAAACTATAACGAATTAAGAATTTGTCGGTATTTTTAACATAATACCATAACCTCATTTATAAGTTATGTGCTACAAATTACAAGTTTGAGCCTCCATTGCTCGCACTTCTACACAGACTTGTACTCTTAAATGGTGACGACACTTGCACTTTATTATTTAATCTGATGCTATTCCGCAAAATGTACAACTAATAATGTACAAGTGAAAAATGGTTGACCAGGAAAACTTTGGGCATGTATGGTTGTAGTACGGACTATTATAGTGTGGGAAGTGTACATGTGGTTTGTGTAACACACCAACATGCAAGGCATGAAAGTATTGTTCCATACTATTACAATTATACTGTATATATGCTAGTCCATACTTTTGTGGAATAGGTCCGTGTCATTCATGTGCAGTTTAGACAAGTAGAGTTATGTTCACATTTGGAGCAGGGACCATGATAAAGTTTATCCAAGAATTGCATTAAAGTAATCTTGAGCAGAAGCAATTTGCAGTTCCCTATTACTTCTGTCGATGTCCAGTGACAGATTACAGAGTGAGAGCAAAATGTGTCACAAGTCTCGCATGGGAAGATATAACAGCACACCTGGCAGAATGTTAAAAACTCAACTTGCAAGGCAATTCCAGTTTGGATTTATCCGACTGGATACTCGGCGAACCAATAAATTAACAAAACTGAAATTAAATTTTCCCAACTTTTCTGCACTGCACTTTCATTACTCGGTCCGTCGCAATCTCTTAGCTTTGGCGTCTTATAATTCATTCGTGTCAGTTTATAAAAAAGAAGATTGCGGAGTGAATCCATGCGCAGTCTTAAGTTTACTGCTCGAAACTTTCAATATGTATGTAAAACAGGTTCGTTGTTGCGTGAATTCTTGCCGAGCAATCTTGACTAGATGATAATACGCGCGCACCTACTCCGGATACAATCTTATAATAGCCTAAAAGTGCATACGGCGCTCTTCACCGAAAAGAAAATTGAAAAACAGTCGTTTCATTAAAAATGTAAAGGCAGCAATGAGAAATGGCAAGATGAAGAGTGTTACGAGGCGCAGAATGGGAGGAAGAAAAAAAAAAGCAATATTAGATTTAAGCAATTTATATGCCAGTGAAAAGAGAATGGATTCGGTTATAAGGTCGTCTACGGGATCCTTACATGAAAGCACAGAGCAAATGCACGAGCAACGAACTATATGGAAAAATCACTCCAGCATTCTTACATGTCACATTTGTATGCCTTGTACATATAACGAACGGTATGCGATGGAGGGGTGCGTACGACGTAATGTACATGTACAGTACTTGGGAACCACTGAAGTAACATTCCTTTTGAAAACGTTTAAGTAATTGGCCGAATATGGAATGGTCATAAGCTTAAGGGTGAGATTGTGGTATACTCGGATTAATCCAAATGACATAAGAAAAATTAGCAACAAATTTTAAATTATTATCGCCAAATGATATGAATCACACGTACACGTACTGCAGGGCTAACAAACATGATGAAACATTCTAATAATACAATGTAGTATAATTATGATCATTATTATTTTTGGTGATTCAAATTTTTTGTAATGCACAACGCATTTTTAACGCACAGATTCCTGCGTCTAACATTATATTTGTGCAACCGGTATCGTTTTTCGTTTTGCCATATAGCGTGTCCTAAATCGGGCTCTGCAAGAAGGTTTTCAAATGAACAAACTAAATGAAAAAAAAAAATTTCGGTATAAGGGTTTTAAGATTAAGATATACGCATGACAATAACATCTGCATTATTATATAAATCATGACAGATGGGGCTGCTTGAGTTTTGGTTTTCGACTGACAATCAGCAACTATAGAAATATTCTTGTTTCCCCTAGCTGTCCTCGGTAACTTCAACGGTGCGCATTCTGGGTGCATCCAGAGTCTGGTACATGGTTAGCTCGTGATTGATATTTCTTGACCAAAATAGCAAATGTCACTTTCGTACAGAGCGGTACGCGTATACAAATTACAATTAGAAATATTCCGGCAAAAATGGGTTGCTCCCCAGGCACCCATCCTTCAACGTCCATTTCCATGGTCCCATTCATTTCTATCGGTTTATCAGTCCGAAATGCGCCCCAATTTCCCTCCCCCGCGTCCCCCAGTGGCCATATAATCGAGTTGACACTCATGATTCATACAGTTATCCACTTAAATTCTAATAAGTTAAATAAGCATTACATCACGGAGATTAATGGCCTATCGCTGCGATTTATCTAAATTCGACCTGCAAAAATACCGCGCTGGTAAACAATCGCAACTCCAATCTCATCCCATTACTTTTATGGTTTTTAACGCAAGATCGTATACAGTGAGCTTCGAGTTCCAGTACCCGGCGATCGGTTTGTCCATTGTGCATGGATGAATTTTTAGTTCACGAATGATTAGCTTCGCAAACAACGATAACAACCAAGAAAATCAGACGTACACTTTACATCACTTGCCCAAGTTGCACGCATGAAATTATCACGTTAAATCCTTCAGTGTTAAGTTTTCCGAAAGTCAACGTTTTCGAAAATATTAAAATATATGTCTATCCTCGTTTTACTTCGTCCAAATTTCAATTACACTTTCCATGCAGGAATCGAGCGATACGTTGCCACGGAAACGTCGAAAAAAGAAAGTCACCTGCACACTGTAATCGTAATTGGAACGAAGTAAACGTGAATAAAATTAGCAGCAAATTTAGCCATCATGTTTAGGTATTCGTTACTAAAACAAGCACTGCTGAATAACTGGTAAGTTACATCAGTGGAGTAACTACGAATCTGATCTGGGAGGTCATTGGAAAACAAAAGTATTATGTATGTTGTTATCTTTTCCATTGAAATCTGATGTTAAAGTCGTTGTTGAAATTGATATCTTTGGATCCTTCAATCCTCTCTAAGAGGGGGAGTAGGATCCAACACCCAGATACCCCCCTCCCTCCCCAATCGTTACAACTATGAGTTAAATGTATTTTACTGTCATTTGTTTGTGGAGAGAGAATATTCATCCTTCGATCTTCAGGTGCCAGTATTTGAACATACTAATAAACCTTATTGGTATTTAAAGACACTAAGGCACAATCATAAGAACCAAGTGGTGGAGTGACGAAGGTTAACACCATAATTACAAATTTACAATCGTTCAAGATGTACACAGACATACATTTAGTAGTGCTTAAATTTAGTCGAAGAAATAAAAGTATAAAACCAAAGAAATATGCAATAAAGCTCCATTTTTCAGTAATTTTGGAGAGTTTAACAGCAGCATGAGCGTGCATGTCAAGTGTCATTTGTTCGAAAACGCATTTCTGAAAATTAGACATGAGGAATTTAACAGCTATGGCGTACAATCCCAGTTGGATAACTGTCGTCAATCAAACCAACAACTGCCAATTTTCACACCATGCACGACAGTCAATTCAACTAAGGACAGGTGAACTATATTTAAAGGCTGAATCCACTTCGGCATATAATGATCCTACAGTAGTTTTCAAATAGTTTCAGAATCTGCTCTGGTCAATGGGACCACTATACAGGGGTTGTGCATTCCAGATGGCAGCAGCATAGGCATCTTCTGGAGCTGCCCACGGAGGTTCCCTCGGCCAGAGGCTTCCCTAGGGGCCTCGTGATTTTAATCCCGAGACCTAACCATTGCTCTGCATGTTTCATGCTAGGTACATGCGAGGGGCCCCAGACGAATGCGATGGACGAAAATGAGTTTTCTCGCCCCTTTTGGCTCCGCCTCGGACATTCGGCCCCGGCCAATTCCCCCTAGTCATTGTGTGCCGACAACTCGTTCATCCTGCGAATCTTCCAATTAGCCTAACGGCGTGTCAAGCTGGAAATTCGGCATGAATTATCGAGCTAATGGCTCCCCGGCGACCCAGCCGGACCCCAAGGGCCACCAACCTGTCACCTGCCCAAATTAGGATAAATTCGCGCAGCCGCCGCCGCCATTGGCCAAACGGCCCCAACGCACCTAGCTCGAGGGAGAAACGGTACATCGTCCCTGCTCAACCCCTTACCCATCCATTTTCATTTCCATGGGCGCGTGTAGGGGCCTGCGAAACGAAGACAAATTCAGAGTTTTTGCCCGCACCACCAACTGCAATCAATGGGAAACGAAAAATCTGAATGGGCACTATTAATGTTGCGATGGATCCCAGCAGGGATAAATAATCCAAATTGCGTGCGTGCATATTTGCACGGGCGCGTTTAAAACGCTAGTACCTGCGAGCGAAGGGTGGGTGTGTGGGCACCTGGGGAATTTCCCGGCCTAAACAAAACCAATTGCGATATTAAGGCCATCATCTGGATATAATTACAACTATCAGAAACAATCCTAATGCCCTGAATTATTTAACTGCGCTGAAATTGCGCCGGTTGGGGGCCCTTTGACGCACATAGGGGAAGAATGCTGGCGTCAGAAATGTTATTTTCAATTACGCACATAAAACACGCCAATTTTGAGTGTTAAATGGTGTGTCGAGCTTTCGTGTTCGGCTCTTACCACGTCGTCGTTCTCTTAGGACGATTCTAACGTCATTATCCAAAATGTTCACAATTTCTGAGGATCCTTGAGATGATTCGCCGCCAGGGCACTTATATTTTGTAACGTTTTAAATAAACAGTCGCCCTCGCAAAGAAATAACGCGAAAATCAAATGTAGAACGCGGCAACGATTCAGGTTTCGATTTCAAATTCTTTTCAAATATATTTTTTGTAAAAACAATCCCACAAGGGGAAACGTAGTTTTCGTTTGAAATGATGATATTGACATTAGTGTAGAAAACAGCAGAAATAGGAACTATATATAATTATGTTTATCATCATGTTTACATGATGAAGTATTTCTGGCCATCAACTTGATAAATCACCAACGGCTAAAGTTGTTCTGATCAGCGAATTGACAGTACAAACGTTCAATGAAGCATGCAAGTTTTTATGCCTAATTAATGTGTTGCTATTATTATTATTATTATTATATTCTGGTGCGTTTCATTTCATTTCTTATACGTCATCGTTATGGAAACATTAGGCATGGCGATATCATGGCTTGTCATTAGGGTCGATGCAAAACACTCGCATTTTTTTGCAAATGCAATTTTCGAGTTAGTTTTGGAATAAGAAAAATTGCATATTCAAAAGTCTCTAAACCTACATGCACATGCATGGATATGGATCAAGTCACTTAAGTCTCGAGGCGCTATTATTGCTTGAATTCGTCCATAAATGTCGTTTAAAAACTAACTTCATATAACTTTATAAAAATTATTAATATACATGTATATAAAAACAATAAAGTTTCAAATAAATTTAATGTAACAATTTCAATTACTTCCTCATTACTTTTTACTTAGGAGAATGTCCTCTTGAGAGAAAAATACGTTTTCAAAAAAACAAACTTAAAATAAACATCTGTCGTACGTTCCATTTCTAAACGTAGTATAAGAAACAATTCACAAATTGTCAAAAAAATGTCAAAAAATACAAGTATTTCCAGTCCGTTTGAGTGATCATTTTCGCAACACATATTTCCCCATTTTTCAAACATAAAAAGCTTATAAATATTATTTGGCCCATGGCTGACACGTGTCGCATCGACGCCGTATCTATTTAAATACTTAAGTCAGGTTTTGCCTCACAGAATAATTTGACAAAAAGAAACAAATGGCACATAAGCGAGAAGCAAATCCGTCAGGGTAATAAATGCCTTTACATAATGCACGTACTGTATAGGGGCCCCGAGTCAACGTTCATGTATATGGAATAGGACACATTCTATAGCAAGCATTCGGTTTGCGTTCAACGGCTTTAGGGCTAAGCGAGGCCTCAATTCGCAATGAAGACACTATCTACACATAACAACAGAAAGTGAAATGCATTTTGTGATAACATGCATGCACATTGGCTTCTTCACTCCATCATCCAATTCACCTCAAATGCTATCCATTTATTATTATTTTCAAATTGAAGACTGACGTTTCGCCAAGGGCACTTCGTCGTTGTTTTATTTCTGCTCAGATTTCTGACTTGATATCCGCCGGGCATTCCCATTTACAGTATATGTAATATAATGAAATGTCAGGGTGAGAAATAGCATAAATTACCAGCTTTTAATATATTTGAGAAATATGAGAGCCCGCGAGTTTAATTTTAGTCTATAACCCAGATTAAACTCAGATTAAATTAAGAAATTGTAAGAAAGTGTGGGGCAAAACACGTCAATTCACCTTTGCCCTTAATTGCAAGACCACAGACTATAATAGGTCCTTTTGTTTGCATAAGCCATTAAACCTGTGTAGGCCCTATAGTCGATAATGCGTGCGTTTCACTTCGTTTCTACATACAGATGCTATCGGTGTTTGGGTTGTGAAACAGTTTCCGTATCACCACACCACCTTAACTTTACATGACGATTAGGTAAAACGGAACAATACGCATCTCGCTGTGCTTATTTTGTAACTTAAGCAAAGTAAACACCAGTGTCGCGTCAGCGATTTTTCAGTGCTGTCAGTGTTTGCCTAACTCTAGGGGCGTTCGAAAGTCACGAAAACTTGATCAAAAAAACTATTCACCTACGGTACAAAGCTAGTTTGTAAACCGTTGTAAACAGAGCACAATTGTTTCAAAAGTGACAAACCGGTAAATCTTGAGGAAACTGTCAATTTGGGTTTAAAGCCATACACCACATACTTCTGAACAAAATTTGTTTTTGAAACCACAGTTATCAAATGTGTCATTACTGATGTGGGGGGTGCTATATGTCAACGAGGTAGCTGGTATAATAGCGCAGATACGAATGAACCATACTTATTTGATCAAAAAATACATAAGATGGAATTTGTCGATGCAAAGTATCGTTAAACAATTGTAATGCAGTACTACAGATACAAGCCTGATACAACCTCAATGCTTCTTGAAATTGACTCGTACAAGCTGCCCTCAAGCAGTCTGCTAATGTTTCCATTACTTTCAACAACTTTCTCAATGTTTACATTTTATTTTTTGGCATATTACAATGCCATTTTCATACAAAACTGCTGTTTTGCTTGTCTTAAAACATGACTCTGTTACTGCATTTTAAAATGTTGTACGTTGTGATAATCAGCACAAACAAGTTTTCGCTAAGAGCGTGCTGAACCTTTTTAATAAACTTAATATTACCATTACCACCTCTCTATCATTCTGCTCAAGCCTTATAATGGGCATTTTACTCAACACTACACCTTCGGGAGTGGTCGCTAGAGAAAGGTTTCGCTTTGCCCAGAACTGTTAACCTCTCGTGCCATACAAATGACCCTTACCCTTTCCCCTTCTAGTCCATCCTCCAATTTTCGCAAGCCCCTCCCCCACCATGGACGTCATTTATGAACGGCATCATCATCATCAGCAATCTTCCAATTCTTCCAGCAATCACTCCGCAATTAATTTTTAAAAACCAATTTGCAATCACCTTTCTCCGCAAAGGTTGCCTCGGACAGGTCTTACTCGTCGGACCATCCGCTTGACCACCAGCGGTTCATTTCCGCCACCCCGTCAGCGCCGCCACGCGCGCAGCGCCGGCACCACGGCGACTAATTACTATTTATGAACACATCACGAGAGAGATTAAAACATAAAACCAATTACTGTCACGCGCAAAAGCAGCGGGCCAGGGCGGCTGCAAGAAGATGACGGCCGATAAGAGAATTATGATTTCTTATTAGCTTCTCCCCGCAGGGTCCCGGGGGGGCCCCCGGCGGGGGAGCGCGCAAAGTGAAAACTCAATTAAAGAAACGTCAAAACGCGGAACCGGATGATGGATTGAATAAAATAGAGGGCCAGAAGGTTAAATCGAAACGCGCAACTTTCTATTAGGCGTCTTATTGCATTTTCAAGAGGTGGGGGGGACCTGCCCCCTCACTCCTTTCCCCCCCATACCCAAATTACGCGCATACAAATGTCCACTTTTGCATCGAGACGAGTGGTCGACGGCGGGGTCACGGGGTCACCGCCTCTCCCTTCCGCACCAGCGACTGACCGGCTCTTTAGCATTCGCCGCCAATCGCCACTGGCCACACTCTACTGACTCCTAATGACCCTTGCGGATAGAAATGTTTAAGGAAAACGGCGAAGGCGCGGAAAAATAGCGGATAGAAAATGGATTATTGACCACACGAAGGAGGCGCCAGGATCAACCCCAGAAGAAAGCGATTGTGGACAGCGGCGAGCCACTAGCGGCCCGCGGGTCATGTGGCCGAATCGTGGTCAACGAAGCTTCAAACATTGGTTAGTTATTGGCTTATTACACCACGGTGAGAAACAATGCAAATACCATCTCTATATTTCAACTACTCGCGTAATATACAATAATGACACCTTTCGTAATTTTACCCTTTCATTGTTTTCTTTTTTCGGGTTTTTTGCCTAAGCTGACCTAACCTAACCTAACCCAAAACTAAATTCAGCTGCCCCTCGGTATAGGCAATCACTGCCAGTCCATGACCTCTTAGAAGATGCTCGCCGTCTGGGGTAACTGACAAGCCAGGGAAATTTGATTTCTACGTATGACTGCGTGATTGCACGGTATTTGCCAATGTAATTTTCCCAAAGACGATGAGCAACACCTTACCTAACCTAAAACTGTAATTTTAGCTAGCCCTCCATATAGGAAAACAAATGCCACCAAAAATCCCAAGAAAATCCCATAAATCTCACAAAAAAATGCGTTTTGGACGATGCGATAATTCACATGAAAAAAATCAGGGAAATTCGTATAATATCTGGACATTTTTGTGGCACAACAAGTTGTATATTCATGTTTGTAACGGTAAGAAGCGCATCTGAATGACCATAGCCAATTGCAAATGTACGCATTCAAAATTAGTTCTGATGCATTAAAATTATTGAAAGTAATATGATAAAACGCAGCTTGAAAATTAACGGATGACACCGTGTACTACTGTATTTAAGAAGTGGCCGGTGAAGTACAAACTTGGCCCTTTCTGATGTGGACATGCATCAGCTCTATAAAAGAAGTTTGGTTTAAATTGCCTTGACATTTTGCAGTAATTGCCTGCAAAACGTGGGAACGTCAGGAACGTCGAAAAGTGACCATGATTAAATGGATATTACAGACAAATAAAAATTGATTAAGAGAAAAAAAAGTACAGAAGCGAAAGCATACCAGCATTGGAGTTGTGCAAACAGTGTTTGCTTACAATCAGGTTGTGATGACAGGCAACAACTAGAGATCTACTGAACAGATCTCTGTTCGCTTATGGCTGGATTATGAAAATTATTTGGTATGATTACATTATTCTACATGAATATAATTTCAAATTGTAGATCAGTAACAAACATCATATTTGAGTGTTTAGAGGACGGACCGTAAAGCAAAATCTGTCATTCCAAGCACTTCTGTATAGGTCATCCTATAGATTGATTATTGCCAACAAACTGTAATAACTCTTCTTACATAAAACCGATACATACAGTATTTCACAAGCATACGTCGAGTTCGACCGAACCCACCACATGCTGTACACATGTGCAAGAAAAGCATATATATAAATATCGGAGATAGTGACACTGCACGCGCAGCTAGTTTATCATTGGGATGTATTGGAAGGCCGCGAGTCTAATCATACTGTTATTAGATTGGACATAAGGGTCGGTCATGAATCACCCTGAGGGCGACCCACAGGTGACAACAAGGATTAATGGAGTGTCCGCTACCGTACACCAGACCTATAAGTCACACCGAAATTTGTCAGGAACGCGGAATGTCAAAGGCGATGGAGATATACGATGTCCCAACTTATACTTATTATAAGTCCAACTATGTAACGATTTTAGAAGTCAACTTTGGTACAAGTTACCTCGCGTCATGATGTTTCGTATGCCTGGAACAATGCATGTTGAACTTAATAGGGGGTTCGATATCCCCAAAACACCGGAATTTAAATAATGTTCATAGATATCACGAATGCTATTCTAAATGGATGTTAACATGGAGTCTTCCACAGTCATTAAAAAGTTGTAATTATTACCTGCACGTATATTTCTGGCTGTACTACAGATTACGAGCCATATACTGTGTATACCATTCTGCACCATCCCGGAAGCCGTCCGAACTAAAACACACTACATATACCGCAGTTACATCAGTATCTTGTAAATCAGCTTCTTTTTCGTTAAATCTGTAGTAATTCCCCAGTGAAATTCCCATCCCTCCATGAAATTGGTTCATTAACATAATTTGCATAACAATGGTAATCGAATTAGGAGCATGCCTTCCGACTTGTCAGTTAGGATGCAGGCCTGTATGTAAGGCTTTCGAATAGATCGCAATAATTTTAAGGATGGAATATTTTCAAGAAGTACATGCATATACAGAAGACGCCCAATTACAAAGAGAGGCTGGAAATTAAAGTTTCCCCGGATAATTGGACCCCCGGGTAATTCGAAAAATGCAAGGAAAACCCGAAAATAGAACGAAAGTAAATATAATTAAAGAAATTAGTAACATACATACAAAATTTATGTATTTATGAAATAAATAGTGCGAGTTGAGCGATTGTATTTATCCTCGTCAACATGGACATAAAAGCATGCTGTAAATCAACGATTGTGACAAGAATTAACGAGTGACTGATATAAATGCACATACATGTAAATTATGAAAATAGTTGAATATTGTGTTTCCAAAAAAATGTTGATCAATTTTGAAAATATACCTGTTCTACAGTGTAAATATGCACAAATGTGTATGTTTTAACCCTATACTGTAGATATGCAGTAGACAATTAAGACGCCCTGTCAAGTTTATCCCTGTAATGTTGGTGTTTTCTTTATCAGAACCAAATTTAACCTAAGCAAGAATTTATAATTTAGCCGCCCCAATCGTTCAAAAAGGAAATGATCTTATTCGATGCCTCCATTTATTCACCATGATGTCTACTGTGAAGAAATGTATGCGGTCAGTTATTTTCACATGAAATGGAGAACGTGTCATCCGTATTACACTTTTGTAAGGAGACAAAAATTCACATAAAATTTACCAATATCTAAAACCACAATCTATTCAATTTTTAAACACTAAACACCGAGTAAAACCATAGGAGATGACTGCATTCACTGCGAAAAATGTTATTAAATTCGCTTTATGATGGGCCCGCAGGCTTCCAATTAGGGACTAATTTTTATTTCTCATTTCTTTCACGAATACGGCGCATAAGAACACAAATTGGACGACAATGCCCTTTCTCCCACCCCACATCTTTCCCCACATTGATACTATTTTATGGCAGGCATAAATTTCACGCATTAAGGCGCTCGCAAAATCGATAAACGTTTTTTCGCTCACGTAATTTGCATAACACGCATAAGTTAACCATTAAGAAAAAAACACATTTTTGGGTCAGGACACTTTTGTGCAAGCCCATTATGCGCCTCGTTAAAGATGAGCCCTAATTAGGAAGCGAACATTATGGCTAGTTGCACCAAAGTCGGATTATATTTATCATAGCGCGAAGAAATTTGAAAAGAAAGTAAGTTTACTTTTTAACATCGATCAAATTAGCTCAAATCATTTTAGCACGAATTTATAAATTCGTGCTAAAATGATTTGACTGAGCTAATTTGATCGATGTTAAAAAGTATTTCTACTACTAGTCATGGGTGAGTTTTGATGTTAAAAAAAAGAAAGTAAGTTTAATTTTAACTTTCGTGCCTTTAGTAAACGTTCGTTAGGAACGCGGATTTTCGTTATGAAAGTTGTCCCCTACAGGATACATGCCACTTAGCGATGCACAACGACCGTTATTTAAAGTTCATTTACATGTAATAAGTTCATCGCACGATCGTTAACTTAAACTTTTATTTTTTAAACTAAGTGTTAAAACAACGAACGTGTTTCAGTTAACGTTCGTGCTTTTATTTAACTTGTAATAACGATTGTTCTCAACTTGGCACGAAAGTTTAAAAGATAATTACGTCACGAATTGCCATCTTTTACAAGTATGGCGTTTGAGTACCTTTAAAAAATGAACGACCCCTGTACAATAGCATTGAATTCAGCTGTAGCCTAAAGTGAACGCCAAATGACCAATCCTAAAACTGTCGCAAAATGGTAAATAACACACGAAAAACTGGCAAAGGGACGTCAAGGGATACATTCAAGAGGCGTCGCTCAGATGCACTTATTAAAATTGCGCTGAAACGATAAAATAAAAGGTACGCAGCTAAAATTTCAGGCTATAAGGGGACGTCATAAACGAGCTGGACAACGGAGATGGTCTCGACCAACACGACGCCATATACCGCCAGCATTACGAATTTAAAAACAAAAATAAAAGGTTAAATTGGTCGCATCGTTAACCAGTAAGGGCTATGTTATAACCTTCACATGTAACCCACAGCTGAATTTTCCATTAGGTTACATTAACAAGTTGCTCGTTAAAGAAAACTGCCTTTAACGTCAACGATTTCTTACAAGGACAATTTTGATGGTACGTATTTAAGGTTGTTCTACACATTGTGCCCTGCTCCATATATATACAATGAGAAAAAGCTGGCTTCTGCTAACAGATTTCTTGACGGTTAGGCATTTAAATAAAGAAATTACGTTTTTTGGTTAGGTTGGTTTAGAATGGGTTAGGTTCAATCCTAAAAGCGCACGCACAAAAATACATGAATTGCGACTGCAAGACCAAGTAACAATTAATCTTATATGCGTTATCCAAGTCATGCTTATAAACCTATATTACCTATCTTGACTTGACTACAAGTTTACCCAAATAGAGTCAATGTACCTAAACCATTTGCTGACATATGACAGACTCCATAGGCAAGTTTAGGATTGAAATACAAAGATTTTGCGCATATTTGGAGCTGAGCACAATGAAGTACAGCATACATGTAAATGTATATCCAAATCATCTATTATTTTCTGAAACAAACTCAACATGTTCAAATTCCAACTTTGCCCTAAGACATAAGTAATAAATAGTTATTAATACAGTGCGAGATGTTAGACTTAAGTTCACATTTCATAAATTAAGTACAGTACAAACATTGCAAATTGTTGCAAAAATAATTTTCATGTATGGAATAACCCACTGGCATCGAACCCAAAAGTTGTTACAAGTTGAGCTCGCAGTTTCCATAAGCGCATTTGGAGCGGCCTCAGCTCAAGGGTTAAACAAAGGGCCTCTCACGTTGGGATTCCGCTCGTTTGTCAAGGTGTACCCCAAACAAACGCGCTGTGGGGTGCCTCCCTCCCTCAGCGCCCCCAATCCCCCATCTCCCAAACTAAATTATTGCCGCAATTTAAGTTTGACTGGAAACTGCATCACATTTGTTTTTCCTATCAAAACCCCTTGGTAAATTATTCCCAGGCGAACCACTAGGCCGCGCTATGACAAATACAGACCTGCCGAAATGGGTCGATTCAGGAAAAGTGTGGGGATATGGCGAAAAAAAAGAGGAGATGATGGAGTGAAGCGAAAGGCAGAGTGAGGAGGGTGGGGGTGAAAAAAAAAGGAAGAAGAAGATGGGGCAAATGGAGAGCGGCGTGGGGTTATGTACATGGGCGTGGAGGCAACTCGTATAAAATGGGAATAAAAGTAGAAGGGATGAATACATTAGCATACATGATTTGGCTCACGGAGCGGTATACAGGGGCGCGCTCATCAATAAAAGTCGACACCCCACGCTACAGGATCATCAAATAAAGCGAAGATTTCAACGAGCGACTGCAACCCAAGACATCTTTTTGTCGAAGTCATTGAGGAGAAAAAAAGGTCTTCGCGAGTTAATCTTCATTAGACCCATGCACATCGTTAATTTGGCGGGTGTAAAAGGGCGAGAGGGTTAATATTTACGGCTTGTTTAAGAGGCATATCGGGCGGAAAAAAAATCGACCCGAATTAAGGAGAAAAAGAGGCAGTTCGCAGCTCTGATGAATTTCAACGGATGAGCTGCGATTTTCCATGAAAGATAACAATGACGGTTCTTAATGTGGCGATTAATTCGTGCGAATACAGTCGTTTTAGCGACGCGACTGCATGCCATAGATGCTGGAAGCGATATAGGCGAAGAGACCGCAATTTCATCACTTATAAACTGTATACCACTTAGGCGACATTCACAAATTTAATCCACTGGATGTTGGTTTTCAATCCCCACCCCCTACAATCCATTTTGGTGCGAACTGGTCAACCCCGCCCCTCTCCTCCATTCCTCTGGAATCAGTTTCCCCGTTTAAATGTATATGCTCAACTTGAACAAAGTAAATACCGGTATATCTATGATAACAGCCAGATAGTGAAACCCTTATGTGCTGGACACTTCCTTGCTGAACTCCCTTCCTCCTATTATCCATCTTCATCCAATTCTTGCGCACCCTAAACCACCTAAATCCTCGGATATAAAGTCCATGACCCCTTCATTTTCAGTCCAAGCCCACGTTAAACGAGTATATACAAAATGACTGAACAAGCTCATCAACTCATACAAGTATGTGTGTCATAGTGGTTAATCAACCCTATGTTTTCATTTTCAGATTTCTACTGAAATTATTCGATTACTTGGTAAAGCCCTCATTCCTATTTCAACGCCCCACGTCACCTTAATTGCTAAATTGCAATTTTCATACTGTACATAGAAAATACAATTTGTTACACATCAGACAGCATCTTACACTGTGTTACGCTGTTGTTAGCAGTGTTTGCCGATCAACAGGGGCGGTGTTATAGTTTGGCATTGCAGCAGATACGTTTAGGGTCCTAACATTGTAAGGGCAGCGTGAGAAACAGTAAATGGCGGAAGGAAGTTTAATGAGGACGCTAGCATGCTATACAAATATCGGTTATTTGCTACAGTTACATGTACTAACTTTAGCAATCAGGAGTAAACGAGAGATATCACTGTTTCATTTAGTTTGCCTTAGCGGACCGTGAAGACCTCATAACTATTGGATTGAAAATAGAAACCTGAACTCAAAACTGGTACCTGTTGGACGAATGCAGATACAAAGATGAATAAAATATTTTGCCTTAAAAATATTAAACTGAACGCCAAATGAAAAGTCATTCAGTTTCCCCTCATATTTAGTGAGTTAGAAGATGCTCTAAAATGGACAATGTTTTGCTGTGGATTAAATCAAAAATCGAATTTTTCTACAATTATACATGTATATTGGCTATGCATGCTTGCATGGCCCTTCAATTAAGGAAAAAGCAACGTTTTTTTAAATCTAAAATCATTGCATGATTGCCAGAATTAACATCAATGAGATGTTAGGTATACGGGTAAAACACCCACAAAATTCATTGTGGCATATGTCAGTTACGGTTTTTATTTATTTCCATGCTCTGTATTTCATTTTTCTCTTATTTTTCCTTATTTTTTTAATTTGTTGTATCATTTTTGTACTTGCATGGGTAGCATGTCATTCCGATTAATTTAATTGACTTATCTATTTTGTATGCTGCAATTTTTTGCACATTCTGCATATTTCATTTTACTTCCATTTTTCCAGAACGCTTTTGCACTTGGGTAATTCTACCCCATCCCCACCACATGGCATCTCAGGTGATGACTGTGGTTGTATTAAATTTTTTTTTAAAAATACAGTGCAACACGTGTGTATTGAACAGGCAATGGCATGACATAAGGGCCTATTCTTGGGTCACCCGGCCTCTCCCATGTATGGGGATGAGGCGGCATGCGCATCCTCGTCTTCTGCCTGACCAACTTGGAAGTTTTTTTAAGTGAATTTGAAGCTGAATTTATGGTGAATAGTGATATGGGGGAGTGCGTTCGCTATAAAATGAAACTCGGGGAAAAAAAGAGAAGAGACACGGTTTGAATATAGAGCCTTTAAAAGGGGCAAATGTAGTCATTTTAAGAGCGCACTCGTTTATGGCCTTTATATATTTCACCCCCTCGCCCGTTTCGCCCGCCACCCCCATTTTCATACATAAAAAGCTGGATTCATACTAAAGGCGTCGCCGTCATATTTCAAGCCATCATCCGAGCGCAAGAACAAGGTGATGGTCCTACAGGGAAATAAGGGCTGAGCATCTCCATGTAAAGCACATCCGTCCGTGATGCCAACTTTTCCGGTCTCCCAGGCATTCAAAAGTAGACTAGTTTTGCCCTCCTCCGTACATAAACTAGGAGGAAAATGGTATAAACTGCGTTTGCCTCGCCTCGTGTCAATGTATGTACTTAGGGGGACCCAATAAACCATCCTAAATATTTCACTGTTCACTCCGAGCCTCGTATATATCTCGGGCAACAGCGAGCCCAACCTCTTAGGAAACTTTTGTCAAAAATCATAGGCTTATTGAGCATAAAAATTATATTTATCATGCGGTTCAGGTCCCACTTCCTCTCGTTGGGCACCTCGAAGTCAGCCCATATCCCAAATATAAAATACGGGGTGGAACGAAGGAGCTTAACAATAAGGCCTCTGAGATCGATCTTAAGACTGATCTATATTATAAGACTAGGGCAAATTGTTAGACTTGCAATGCGAGCAAAGCTGTAGAGGTCAATAATTCATTGCGACTACTAATATCTGAAAAGGAATCCCTGAGTTTTTCACAGTCGTATTTTCATTTCCCTTGTCCAAACAATTATTTAAAGAATTATTAAATCAATTGAAAATCCGCCACATTGTTTGTGGGGTGGACAGTATCGCATGACCAAGAGAAATACAACTGTATGTTCATAATGAGAACTCATTATTGGGAATGGTGGAATGAACTGGGTGAAAACATTTGCCCAACCATTTATGTGATAATTTTTCATACTTCAAATGAACAATGAACTTCGATTGGGATTTTCAAATGAACTTAAATATCCCAGGTTTTGAATGTAATAACATGCATGAGAGACTTCCATGTTTTCCATTCAGAATATAGACTTTACATGAATATTTACGAGTTTTCCATATTGGTAGACACCGTGTAATTTAAAAAGGATACAAAGGATTATACCTCTAACATGTTCCTGATCATCGTCATATTCTGTAAATTTTAGGTGTCTTAAAACTATTGGGTAATTAACGTTACTATGGGTTACATATTGGTTTAGCGTTTACACATATAGCTCGTATTTTATGATTGCGATTATATTTTTGGAGTTTCAGTTATAATGCAGTAATAATAAGGCCAAAACGGGAAAAAAGCAAAAATGTACATTTATTTTTTGAGAGAAATTTGCTCTCTGGGCTTACATGTACATTTTTGGAGGTGCCCACCAATGGAGATTCACCAGTCAAGAAATGCATGTTTAGTATGTGCGAGCACCAGTGCAAAACCAATTTAATGGATAATTCGTGTTTACATCGAGATTATTGCGGAGCCGGTTAGGAGTATAAATTTGGGAAACTTTATATGAAATAAGAGACGACTTTTGGGCCCATTTGCATGCAAAGTTTGGTCACCTAAATCAAACTAAAATAACGCTTTCTGAACATGCGACTCGTGATTTGCAATTTGATTTCTTTTTGAAACCATAAAATTCAGAAACGCAGAAAACGTCTTAAATTTCGACTTCAACTTTGAAATTCATCGCACTGCAACGTTTGTATGACGGCTCCTACATATATTAGCGGAGAAGTTAATGTTGGGAGTGGGACTTAAATTCCCTATATGCGATGCAGACAAAAAAGATCTCGAAGCAACCGTATAATAACACAAAAGTTTGGGAAACAAAACTTAGGACGACAAGTTTTCCCTTGCACTGATTTGTGAAAAAGGAATTGCCAAATTTAACATAACGCTCACAATCAATGGGGTATTCGATCGCGATTAACAGAAAATTAGTTTTTGTCAATCAGCTGAGGTTTGCAATAAGTTTAATAAATACGGTTTTTTAAAAATTGCTTTTTTTTAACATACATGTTGATTCGTACATACACTGCAAATTGAAACATCTAATTCATGGAATTAGATGCATTTTAAAACAAGATGGCCATCTACATTTCAGA
>JAQFYZ010000780.1:0-33171 GCA_034695085.1 Cylindroiulus punctatus
AGAAGTTAAGTATGCATACACAGAAGTTAAGTATGCATACACAGAAGTTAAGTATGCATACACAGAAGTTAAGTATGCATACACAGAAGTTAAGTATGCATACACAGAAGTTAAGTATGCATACACAGAAGTTAAGTATGTACATGTATGCATACACAAGGCAGATGCATACCCAATTGTACCGGTGCTTAACTTTGTACATGAATAATTTCGTTCATGGCTGATGCTGTTGAAACATGTATCCCTTAAAGTCTGACACAAATTTCCCGCTATTTTGGCACTCTTTTAATAGACGATGCTTATCTCAAGAAAACTGGAGCAATTCACCTTGAAATTGCTCTTCCCATTGAATGAAATCTTGTGGAACTGATTGCTAAGATTTCGGGCAAAGCACTTTTAAGGGGGCTTCCAATTCGAAAGTCGACACTTTTGCCCATTATCCCAGCAAAAATGAAAATTATTTGCAATTTGATTCAGTTAAGTAGACGGCGGAAGGAATTTTTTCTCGCAAGACGATCCCCGCACTGCAATCCATAACCGCGATAATAAATGAGTGATCATTGCAGGATCTGCTGTACTTTTAATAATGGAGGTCGTTACGCCATCAGCTTCCTTACCCCTGGCTTAATTTCTTTTCTCGCACGTTGGCTCATTAAAGGAATGGCAAATGGTGGCCCGGCTCGAAACAAAAGGCACGATTCAAAATTCATGAAATTTGGGCATCAACACCGTTCGGCTGCTAGAATTCTCATTAATTTTTTTGCTCTTTTTTTCCCCCGATGGGTTCTCTGCATACAGAGAGCGAATATTTCGTATTTATTTGCCAGAGAAAGAACGAGGAGAGCTCTGTTTCTCATAAATAACGCAAAATGAATGCATGCATAAGAATTGATATGTCGTAAAATGAAAGTGCCCCATAACTGAAACATGGCTACATTTATGGGCACGGGGAAGCGCCGTGTGGGTGCGGCGCGCGCATTATGGCTCGGCGAAGGGGTGGATGTGCCACCCCCCAAATATCCAATTTCTCTTGACATCCATCTAACGATTTGCGAGCGTGTATGGCCATACAAGATGAGCGCGATGCCGAGGTCTGATGGGGAGCAACGTGGCATGTTGACACGTCGGCGCCGGAAATGGTCACTGCCAGTCCTCCCAATTTTGGCTGAAAATGGCCGGATGGAGCGGATATGGTCTTCTCTGATTTCGCCAAAATGATCACTGATCATTTCCAAGATGCCACTGGGGAAGAGAAACGGTGTCCACCATTGCTCTTCCTAATCGTTGGATGCTGGCACTGAGACGAGTGGACCCATGGGGTTTCAACTCAGTGTGGTATCCACACACCATAGCAGAAGGACTTCAGTTTCGTCTGAAAGATCGTCTCGAGAAAGGTCAAAGCAAGTTTGACCTTCTATTTCGTTGATCTCAGAATGTTGACTTCTTACTTGCGCTTCGGATTTTCGTAACAAGAGACTTATTGCGTTAACATCTGCCAAATCACGTCTGATTGCATTGCACATTTGATGTGTTTTTAGTGGGAATCAGCTTCTGCGTGGCGTAATTTGGTTGATGAGGGTGTAAGGTGTCTTCTTGGTGGGGAATCTAGGCGGATTCGTTAGCTTAGCAGTTGTAGACACCTGAAATACTTTCCTCGAAATAAAAAATAAATGTGCATGGGGATTATCTGAATTACTTTAAAAAGGAAAAAAAACTGGCATTTGTGCATTATTCACCTTCGTTTGGTGATCAATTCGTGATCACCGCTCTCAATACGAACCTAAGCATGCATCTCTTCATCCATTGAGCCTGTATTCAAATACACATACCATTGATGTAGCATTGACATAAATATTGGTGCAGTTAATATGCAGGGTGCTCAGCAACAAAACAATTGCATGTACTTGGTGTTCACCTGAGTCAGTTTCAACATGGAAGATTGATGTCAATGGAGAACTTTGGACAACTGTTGTAGTAACGTGTACACCATTGTGTGTTACACAATGCGATGGAAAAACGACTTATTAGCTAAACATGTTTCTCTTTGCGAAAAATTGAGTTAATCGCAATACGAAACAAATGTGCTATTGTTGAGATAAAACATGCGCTCATAGGATTAATGCGATGCAAGAAAGGATGCTAAAGTTTCGATTTTTTTTTCGGTCGACATAACAAAGCGACTTTCTTTTCTGTCTTTGTTTCCATGTTCGCTTCCATTTGGCTGCCATTTGTCTCGCTAATTGCATTGTTACTCAAATTAGCAGAGTTCAACCTCATTGATTGATTGCGTTTTAAGTTTCTGATAAGCGATTGTTGGCGGTGCACATTGTGCCTGTGATCTATTTCAGCGCGGCGAAATCTCGAGCTCGAATCAATAAAATGGGTTTGCCAGCTATAGGAAATATCGTTTCTGCTTTATTTCCGAACGTTCGCATTTTAACATGCAGCTAATTTCAATTTCCTAGCAGCGCGCCTGCATCAATAAATAATGATCCGTGCTGCGCTTGCTATTCCCTGAATGGTATACTTTGTTTTCTTGGATTAAATTTCTGCAACCGATTAATCTAAATTTGTGCTGGCCATTGCTCGAGAACTGCTCCATGTACAGTATTACTGTATAGCTTTTTTGGGGCATAGTAAGCTAAACCTTATAGTTCTTTATTATGTATTATCACAGATTTGCTCATATTTTGAACTTATAACAGCCTGGTTAAAAAATCCGAAATTGCGTTTCGAGGAAATGAGGCTTTTGATGGAAAGTCCTTTTTGGGCATCATTAAGGACTCCATGGTCTACTTAATGTCATGTAACATGAGCATTTCCGATACTGGGTGGAATTGCGTGTAAGCAGCTGAACGAATTGTGCGACAAATTTCACAACTGAGGTCATTAAGAAAAGCCTGAAATGATACACTGTAGATGTTTATACAGCAACTTCTGATGTAAATTACATTTGCGCGCGTACAATTATTTCCTCGTTACAGAGATGTTATAATAGCTTTGGTTTTGAAGTTCAATGTTTAAATAGCATGATCAGCTAACTAAATAGTAATATCGATTCAAAAATTAGTAGTCACCGTGGTTATTATAGAGTGAAATTGAGATAAACATGCAGTTGCATGCTGGCTCATTCTCATAAGGAATAAATGTAAACATTTAAAGTTGCATGTTTACATAAGATTAAACATTTTTAGTAAGTGTTAGTGATGCATTTAACTTAAAACCAATTTACTCAAGTTTTCACGAGCAGTTGTGTTAACACGCTTCATTTCCATAATATGGTTAATTACACGAGAATGTTTGAATGGCGAATAAGCAGCAAAGGAAACTAGCTCTCGAAGTTTTCTCGCAGTCTGGTATTTTCTTCATACCACGTCCATTAGCGTTGTTGCCACTGTTAGTGATCAGCTTTAAGACCGTCAAGGCACGAAAAGTGATTCCTTGATCTAATAGCGAACCAGCAAATGAATAAGGCTTCTCTTTCTTCGAAAGTTGTCAATTTGGGCTGGAAAAGCAAGAGACTAAGGTGGAAACGAAATCAATTTGATCTGAAGAAAGTAATAAAAAATGTAATGTAATAACTGCAAAGCTTTTGTGCGCGGAAACAAAAGGAAATCTCATCTTAGATATATACCCCATTATACGGTAACGACAACAATAATTACAAATGGGCTTCCTACAAACTCGTCGGGAACACGTTGTCTCGGTTCGAGTACTTGGCTGGCTTCTGGCAAAGAAAGCAGAACAGATGTTACCTCGTTAATAAAATCCACTCTCAAAAACGAAAATTTCTGTTAATGGCTTCAGAGCAGGCTCGTACAGATGAGGAGCTCGCTCTTTGCAGTTCTGGTTAAGGAAGGATTAAGGTAAGGATTGGGCACTTCATCTTAAGAAACATGTTTCCTCGAGGGGGAATCTAGTCCTCTCCGGCTCTTACAGAACCATTCTTGCATGCTTTATACACTGTGTGTTTAGCACTTGTTAATGAACACCCTTAATGCAGATCTGCATTAAGAGACTGTTGCCCTGCAGCCCAGGATGCCAGTGCATTTTCATAACTCCATATCAGGGACTCTTCCAAGTTTGCATTCATGCATAAATGTATTTTAGGTGACTTCTGAAATAAATTGATCGCGGAACCGAGTGCTTCCTACAAATCACTCGCTGTTTTTAACGATCCTATGGTCTCGTTTGAAAGATACAGTAATGAGTTTCTCAAGACATATGTTTAAGAAATGCGACCAGCCTTTACATTTTGATCGAACATCGAACATTGAACCTGACCATAAAATCTGTGCGAACGATGATTCTGCAGCTGGTTGTATAAAAGCCACTTTTCCTCAAAGTGCCATTTCGGAGCAAAAGGGAATCTTTCGTTTTTACAGTGCATATTGCATACAACTATTCCATATTGACCTGTTAAGGTACCCTTGCTTTTGAAAGTGCTATCAAATTTGTTGAAACGGTTTGACTTTTGAGTTCTTTTCAGTTAGGGATTAGTAAATCCATCACAAATTTATACAAAAAAACGTGTAATTAGGCATTCTTAAATAGTGACCTTATGTAAAACGAGTTTTTATACAACTGGCACCTGGGAAACGTGGTCCAGAGATGACTTTTGATATACTAGGATCGTTCACGATTTCAAGTATACTTAAGTCAAGTAAACAGGTTCACGTGCATGACTTAATTGAATTTAGATATCTTAGTCGAGTTTGTTAATATAGTAAGAATAAATGCATAAACTCGTACATTGATTTCTTTGGTGGATGTTTCCTTTAAATTTGTGATTAATATCTGCTCTTGAAGTTGCAGTTTTAACAAGATTTTAAATTTGCGTAACTGTGTGTACATGTATCACATTGCATTGCGTTGGCAACGTTTGGGAATACCATTGAATATTTATTGCGACTATACATGAAATGGCAGTCATTTTTATAGCTTTTATTTTTGAACGGAAATCACTGCTTGATGAAGATAAAACATGTACATGTATGATTTTTGCTATTATTGCTTGAATTGATGTTGCCGTCTATTTCACAGTTATGACTTTCTGCTGTAGTGTTCAATATTTATTACAACTGAATGAAATGTACAGCGCTCATTTTTCTCCAAACTACATTATTTTCTCCAAAAACAAGGACTTCCGGGATGTTTCGGTTTCTTAGAATTCCCCGGAAAGTTGATTGGAAATTAATATTAAGCAGGCTGAGGCCGTTAATCAAGAATGTTGCAGCAATGCTAATTGCAACAAAGCAGAAAACATTGGACGCATGAAATATTCACCGACCTTGTTTTGTTGAAACCCAAGAAATAAGGCCGCTGGAATATCTGACTTACATGTAGCTTCATGGTATATGAAATGGATGTTTTCATTTTTCATGATGAAACTCTGAAATTGACCATGTTGGGCTTATATTATTCATGGCCACTTTAAGTGAGCTGTAGGTGGCCAAATTGGCTTGAAGCTAAAATGTCAATATGCTGTGCATTTTTAATATAACTTTCTGTTCTTGCTGGTCCTGGAGAAACGAGATGTTTGTTGAATACGCTGTAATGTGTTTTCGCATGTAAATTACTGCATGTTATTAATGTATAACGAAATTAGTAAACATAACGAAATTACTAGTAAACATAACGAAATTAGTAGTTGCATTTTCTCTGTCGCAATACCTTATGTGCCATGCTATTTTTCATGGATAATGGGATACACTAAACATTTTAAATAAGGAATTTTTTTTCTTAATAATATGTTTGGCGGGCTGATATTTGTTTACAAAAACGACCGCCATTTTGAGTGTCCTAGGCATCATGCACCCGTTCCAAAAGCCAAATAGCGCCCCCTAGCTAAGTCACCACATGGGCCCATTGCCGCACGCTTACTCGCGTAATTTTGGCGCAGTAATTAAGGTAAATATAATTTCGATGTGAAATTCTGTCTAAGTTATTGCCAGTAACAGCAGCTGTTTGCTGTTTGCCACCTCGATGGCCTCGCAACGGCGCTTCTTTTGCCCGGCTCTCTTTGCGTGGCCTCATATCTTACACCTGGTGGCGTTCATTAGCTAACCATTTGATCAGTATGAACAACTATAAAGCCCCATTAATATGCATGGGGTTGCCGTAATTTAGGAAAAATGCAAATTGCCGGCCGATATTGCTGCCGTAAGTCACGGGAGTGAGAAACTGCAAAGAAACTGCAACGATCCGGCTCCTCTTATGTTGCTACGTCTTAAGAATATTGTGGGTTTTGAAGCAAGTCTTCAGCATCAATACAGGCAACGCTGCAGGCTTGCTTTCCACTGTAGAACTTGTGGTTTTAGTGTCGACATTGTGGGTTGTTATCTCGACTTTTGCGGTGGTTTAGCAAGGGTCCTGTGATAGGCTAAGTATGTAATGGATTTTTTGGTTAATATTAACATCCAATGGTTTTGGTGGTAACCATAAGCTTTCTTGTCATGTATTGTAAACTACAGGGTGGGCGATATGTTCTTTATTAATTCTTGATGGATTATCTTTGCATGATACACAGTGATGCTTCACCTCAAAATATCAATACTCTGTGGTTAATCATTTTCCAGATGTACCAAAATCATATGTAAGCTTACCTTCCGCTTGCTGGTTAGTATTTGTTCCATTGACTTCTACACAAAATTGCTTTTTGCACGTCCTTACCTGATAGGACCTCGTACGCCTTTTTGTGGTAAATTGTGTAGCCGTTCACAGCAGATGCAATTACCACATACCATTTACACCCACGATTATCCGTATCGCGAATATAAATCATCCATGTGCGAATAAGTCTTGGTGGAACTGCAGCGCAGTAATGTTTATTTGGAGTGATTAACCATATATCATTTTTCTTTGCAGATATACCGTTGGGACTACAGCTGTGGGATGCACTTGTCCACCCAATTTCACCGGCGTGAATTGCGACACTAAAATCGATCATCAACTTGCTGCTGGTAAGCCCAATTTTCTGAAACTACTCTTATACTAATTATCCCATGCAACAGCAACGAAGAAAACGATTGCTAACATGTCATGAACTTGCTATTAGCATTTCAATAGCTTATTTAACTCGTGAAAAAAAATTCTGTTGGGGCTGTTTGTAATGTTGAGATTACTTGATTTAACCACATTGGTATGATTATAAAAAGGTGGTTTGTGTACATGTAAGTACATTAAAGCTGGAAAGATTGAGAAAAACTGCACAGAACAGCATGCATATGGTCGTCATATACTTGTCTCGTTTGCACCAAACTCTGATTATTGCCCTGCACCTATCAAGCGGTGGGCCATTAATGCAAAGCATCGCCATGGAATTGTTTTAAGCTAAAACTTAAGTATTTTTCATGAGAAAAACTTTATGGAGTTTAATTTTCCCTACATTTGGTCCTTGAAACTCTATTAGTTTAAAATGTAATGGTCGGAGAAGGTCTTTACGATCTTGTTGTGCTGTTTATATAGTTGTTTAATTATTTAAATTGTTAGTAAACTATGGGTATTAGTACAGTTTTATTACGCAGTTATCTTGCTGTTAGTACAGGCTCACATAGGATCACAAAATCTAGGCCATGTACTATTTTTGGCTCGTACTTTGCCCTTTAAGTAATAAGGCAGCATCACTGCATTTCCTCATTTATTTTGATGTGGACCAACTTTTTTGCAACCAGTTTTACGACTGAATTTATAGGAAATACAGAACATATATGGGCTAAAATTGGGAAATCACCATATGCACTTTTTAAAGGTAGTTAAGTTCAAAAATGTGTTTAATCATAACAAGCCAAGCATGACTAGCAGTCATTATTTACTAAATATATCAAATAAACACTTTTCAGAATACCGTTAATTTAATGTTTTCACCGCATTCTAAATACGGTATGTTGCTAAATGTGGTGTAATCCAGGTAATCAACAATGCATGGATAGACCCACTGACTTATGCAAGATGTCTTCATGCGCCTTGGGGCCCAGGTTTACAGTATACTGTATGTAACCGATGGCAAACCTACACTATACAACACTCCCGCATAACGATCACAATATAGTAAACAATGAGATTGTGTTGCATCTTTAGTTCCTTCGTGAACAACATTGTAAAAGCCAATATACGTTCGTATACGTGCGCAGCCATCTCGTTGTTCATTTGGCAGGGTCTCAACGTATTAATAAGACGAGCAAGTCCATATCACGAGCATTGTGAGAATGCATTCGAGGGATGCTCCAATGTAGCAAAGCTCCACCTATGGTGGCTAATGACGAGTCGTACCTTTTGTTGCTTGTCAGGGATCGACAAAAGAGGCTTTGAAGGTGCAGACGAGATGTATGCCATGTAAAGCGCGTTTCATGTTCTTTTTAAGTCTCCTCCACGGATGTCAACGCATTCCGATATTAAAATGTCAGCGCTTTATGAGCAAAAAAATAATGGCAGTATTCCATCTCTGGAAATGCCAGCGCCCCCAATGCGCGCTTGATTGCGGGCCTGGCGCTGAAATTTTCATCTAAATGAAAAAGCGTTTGTCTTATTTTCTGCCCAACTTGCCCCGCATGCAAAGGCGGGGAGAAAAATGGAGAAGAAACGAAGAATTAAATGAAACGGAAATTCTTTTTATTTACTCGGACGAGATCCTTATTTTCGGCAGCCAAAAAAGCTGCTCTCGTTAGTGCGTTTTCTCACCGTGGCCTCCCCGCGCGCCACTTTGGGCGGGGGAAATCCCCTTCCCCACCAGCGAATTACGCTGCGAAATCCCAGGAATGAGGTGTAGAATTCCTCTCCTAAATCATTTATTGGTTTCGTCGCCGAGCGGAAAAACTACTAAAAAATAACAGCGCGCATGCAGATGTGCAGGGGCCGTTTATGGGAAACCCACTTTTCGAGTATTGATTTTCTGCACGTTTACATGGGCGTCGAAAAGTCGAAAATGGCCCGCTTTTAGGGCCTCTGCGGCAAAGGTCAGACACCTACCCTGTTTTTTTTAATCCGATAGAAATCCGCGGCGCCCATCTACTTCTAATGTTGGAGAAAGAATGAACATATTCTCAAACAGGGACAGCTAAGGCTAGCTGCAGACGAGCGGTGTTTTGACGCAGGGACGCAGCGTTTTTTCAACGTGCGTTCGTCTTAGACATTAGTGTCAGAAAACACGAAACCCAAACCGAAATCGAAACTAATGATGTCATTCTGGCATCATTTCGTCCTACCTGCCTGGCAACGAGCTGACTGAACATTGATACCAGCACATGACGTCGTCCTTGAGCTGAACGCACCGACCATTTGTACGACCTAATTAGGCCGACGTCATACGTTTCGTCTTCCGTTTCGTTTTGAAGTTTTCTGACACTATTATTGTCAATGGCCGCATGCACACGTGTGTGCGTCAGCCAGACTGCGGCACCGCAGCGTCCTTTTTTTAACATGGGTGTTCTGCTAAAACGCACGTCCTGTAAGGCCATAAACTAAAGCGCCTTAGCTTACGATTGCATTAAAGAAGGCTGGTAGAAGAAGCGCCATAATAATCCGTCTGCAAAACGCGCGTTTATCCACTGCACGTCTGCATTGGATAATGGATTAATTCTGCGTCACCGCGCGTCCAACAGTGCGTTGACGCACCGTAAAACAACGCTCGTCTGCAGCCGGCCTTAGAAAACCAAATTTCTTGGTTGCCAACACACATTTCTGTTGTCATCACCAGGTAATTTCATAGCACGTTTTCAGTGTTATCTTACATGTACATGTACATGTACGTGGCATTACCAGCATCATACATGTACAGTATCTGCTAGCCCCCTTTATATTATTATTTAGGTATTTGCCACTCATGTAAATCTGAGTGCGAGATGACATTTGACTCGCGGGGTTAGTCCCTAAATTGTCGTCATATCGTTAAACGTGGAAATGCGCGCGCATTTAATGGCTTTCGGCTTCGTGCTTGATCCTTTAATTGGTATCATAAGCGAAAACTGTGATAAATGAAACTATTTGAAAAGCTGTTGTTCAACTTGTTTCCCGTGTCCAATAACACGCGCTCGTTGTACAATATCTTGGGCTTTTGAACTTGAAAGAACCGAGTGTCGTACACATGAGAGAGTTTGAATTGTTGTTCGGCAGTGATATGAAGCTGAAAGGTTCGGCATTAATTAGTAAAATGCAGGAAATTGCCGACATGCAAAACATTCTGCGAGCGCTCAGATGCTATCTCCTATCTGGAATTGTTGATTTTATTTTCGAGTGGCGAGTAAACGCATTCGGAAACTGATTTAAAGTTGATATCATGCATTCGCTCTGTGACTCAGGATTTCTAATCTAAATGTATCTTCCCTCAAATTGGAAAAATGGTTGCAGAAATGTGTTCTCCTAACATTCACTCTCCTGATAAAATTTATTTCCGACATGAATATCGGAATTTATTATATTATCATGCGAAAAATATCCGGGTGCTATATATTCCATGCATTCATGTCGAAAGGCACACACACAGGTTTTATTTCCCGAAGAACCGGTATTTTCAAGATTATCTAGTGCTGAATATGCACATTGTAGGCACAATATCAATGAATTTAATCATAATGATAAAAATGTAACAATTGACTACCACACACCGGCGAAAACCATAACATAACTAAATTTGTAAATGCTGATATGTCAACCAGAATGAGTTTGTAGTATATGCCCATATAAATTTAGTGCGACACATGTAGTTATCTGCGGATTCCAGTGATACTATATATAACCAATTCTTTAGATAAGTTTCAGCTGATCTATCAGTACATTTTACAGCCAATGTTTATTCCGAATTACTTTTCTCATACATAACATGCAGTTAGCGTTTTTACAACCATTTCTTTGTCGAAACTTACAGCACATGCTGAATCCGCATCTATCCCTGCAAACATAGTGAATTTTAAATTGTGTACGTCCTTGTGCTCTTACCACGAGATGATGCATTCCATCTAACCGTATTAAAAAGGGGAACAAAAAGCAAACGAAAAACTTTCCACTAAACCGATGTTGTCAGAAATCGTTGGAAACACCATTACGGAACATAAAACCATACGATTTCATTCATAGTGGATTCTATGTACACGTCTAGTAAAGGCCTTGATTCTGGCGCCCAGAATCACTGTCATCATGTTTCTGGGAATTGCGGTCCTCTGACTTCGAATTAATAGCAGTGTTGCATCATTCTTGACGTCTGCGACAGAAGTCTCCTTCGGCAATGACGTTGTTCTTGTGGAGATATATCTCCTCAAAAACGTCCATAAACCCTATTCTGAACCATTTCACCAGCATGTTAACTTAAGATAAGCATGGCTGGAACTTGCCCATTATCTGGTAATTAAAGGTCATTTTCATGTTGCAAACCACGTTAGCCCACTTTAATATCTTATCCGCCGAACGCTGTAGAACGCAAACCATCGTTTCCCACTCTGAATGTTTGAAAAACACTCGAGAATTTTTACGATTAATAATACGGATTACTTTAAAAGGCGATTAGCTTGAACAATGGGCTAATAATGAAGCGTTACGAACGTAATTATCGATTCAATTTGCAATTAATGCGAGGAAAATGACAAGCGGAGGCTTTCAACTTCCTCGTTGAAATTAATCTTGATAAGTGGTGAGCTGCTTGCTATCATCCGACGATTTTCAAACCGTGGAAATGTTGAAAGAAGTTCACACCATGTTCTGGTTAGACAAATTTGTGAGATAAATTAGTGTTTTTAAAAAACATTGAAAATGATGTAAGACGTTTTTGTTCTAAACGTTGTATTCCAACAATTCCCAATACCTATTTTTGAAGAATTAGTAATAATGTACTTCGTCATGTCAGTCATATTTTTAATATGTACCAATCGAACTTATTATATTCCATAAATTGCAGTCGTGGAGTGAAGAAAGGCGTATCAGTTATTTTTTGTGTTGCTCTGTCATTGACCTTGCATATCGGCTGGCAGTGATTGCCTGGATGTTAGGGGCAGCTAATTCATAAATTATCATTAGGCTAGGTTTAGCGAGGTTATGTACCACACATTAAAGTGAAAAAACGAGTCATGCTTGAAAGAAGCAAATAAAATTTGCAGAACATGCCATGGTAATATGACATCGAGCAACATCCAGTATAAGCTAAGTCAAGGTCCTGGGAAAATTCTCTTCTAGTCTTTGCGCAATATGCCTTTACCACCCACTCGTACGCTGTAGCAGTGCTGCAAAATAAAACTGCAAATTTATTCAGCAGGGACATTTTCGCAGCACATCAGCTTTAATGTTGTCCATTGTTTTCCTCGCTTATTACCTAACTAGCAAATCAACTGCGAAAAATCTGAAGTCGATGAACAATCGCGAGCAGCTGCGTCTGGCACACCAACGAGCTAATCTCATCTACTTTATGGCATCTCTTCCAGAATTCGAGAGACCGAGGCTAAAAAAGCCTGTTTTTTTGCGCAAAACTGCAACAGGCCATCGAGGATGTGCGAAGCAGAAAGTCGCCTTATGGCGTCTTTTTAGCAGCCCACAATGCACTAGTGTGATTGTGTTTGCGTTCGGCATGGGCTGGAGGAAACGTGGACTTCGCATTTATTGTAAAAGCCAACATAAGCATGTTATAAGATGAGGCAATACCCCGCCATAACAATGAATTATCCTGACCATAAATAAAGTCCCTAAACCAGATTGCTCCCCAACGGCCAATAGCGAGCGCCCCATTTGAAGCCGGCAAAATTTGCTGGCAATGGACTGGGATGAAAGTAGAGGTAGAGAAAAGTGAGGATTTGAGATAACTTGGCACCCATATATCTCAATTTCAAAGGGCTTGAAAAAACTAGAAAAAGTAAAGAAAATGAAAGAAAAAGCTCGGAAAATCGGATCAAAAAAATATGCCCACATTCTGAAAAATTGCTATCTTGATTCCTGGAAGCGCCTGGTGGAAACGAAATTATAAAGCGAAAAAATGCAGTAAATTAAAGTTGTCGGCGCATTGGACGTGCAAAGGCACGACGATAAGCACGCGAGGATTCCCAACTGGAAATTTTCTGGGGAATTGGCAAAAAAAGTCTTGAAAAACCAGCCTAATGGACGTCACAATAGACTTTCGTTGAGAAAGGAACGAATTGAGTAGCGCAAAAATTAGGGTATCCTCAAACTTTATAAACTTGAAAATATGTAACGGATGAGGAAATGATATCAACGTACATAATATGTGCAACAATTTTAATTACTAAGAAATGATAAATTCGCAAAAGCGGTAAAGTGATAGCCATTAAAATCGTTAATAAGGCAGAAATTGAATGATCAGCGAAGATTTTTTCTTTATTCGTGTTTGGCCTTAGTTTTTGCATGCCATCAGACTTCCGAAGTAACATGCAAATTCGAAGTGAACTGCCTGGGTTTTAATAGACCAAAATCGATGTAATAATGAAGCAAAATGCGCGGTCTTTTAGTGAACCGGAATTTTAAAAAAACATGAAACATCTTTCAAATTGGCATAATTAGTGTTATTTATTTCCGTATTTTCGATATGGTTACACAAGAACGAATGCAGTACATATCTAAGGTGAAGAGGTAGCTATATCATGGACAATGCGACAGTAAAGAGGAAAGTGTACGTCAGTAACCATGAAAAGAAAGAGACAACCAAAACAAAACAGAAATAGAAGAGTAGACAAAAGGAATCCAAACCAATAAGAGGATTAACAAAGGCAAACATAAGACAACAGTAACGAAGATAGAAAATCGCTAAGGAGTGAAAGAACAGCGACCAAAATAACAGCAGAGGATGAAAATAGAGCATAAATCCAAAACATCGACTTTTCGCGGTTGCATTCGACCTTATCACCAAAGCCTTTACTGAATAACTGAATAAAAAGTTTTTTAGAAAACTTGCACCGTCTGCAGTGGTTAACCATTGCAGCAGGGACAAATGAAGAGAAACATGACTGATAAAAAGGAGCTATTTCGATCCTACATGTATTTCAATATTTTGGAAGAAAGTTCGTCAAGACCTGGTGATTTATTTGCATCAACTTATTTGCAATATCTTAGCTAACAATAAATTGTTTTGTCAGTCGGTATAGCAAAATGTGTTTTTTCTGGAATCTGGATAATCTGGTTGTGTTCCTTCAATAATTATTTCTTCTGAAGTTTATGAATACTTAATATAAATGTTTGCACACCCCTCATTCTCTCTTTTGGTCTTGAAGTATTTCCGAGATTTCCGAGATTATCCAAAAGGCTGCTATTCCTCAAAGGTTTTCAATGGCTTATCTAGAGCCACTGCCGTTCCCGTGTCCTCCAGTCTCATTTAATCAGTTTAATTCTCCAAATTTTAATCAAGTATAGTGGCTCACTTCAACTCTCATGAACTTGCCCATCAGCGGAATTGCAACGTGGAGAGAGAGGATCAAATGTTTCAGCGTTACTAATGAACTGCATGAGTCCACCCTGGTTGGCTCAAATGGGGCCTAAGTGCACATCTTGAAGGACACTCAACAGTGTGAATTCCGGTTATTGTCAGCGTTACTGCTCATTATCTGATTTTTTGCCAGTTCATCGCACCCTTTCTTGGCAACGCTTGTCTAGAAGTTTGTCGATGCAAGTATCTGTAGAGTTGGCGCTTTTTGAACACGTTGTGTGTTTTAGCTGAAGTTAACGAAAATGGATAATGTTGGTATAATGCCAACGGCCATCTTGCTTCCCATCCCCGTAATTGAAAATGATCGAAAATGCAACATAATGGCAAGCTCCCAGACTAATATAATTAAGGCATAATTCCTTCAGTCTAGTTAAGTATACAAGATGTGATATATCGCTTATTTTTTGCTCGTTTTAGATTGCCAGAGACTTAACTGCACTTCTGGATGCGATCGTGGACATAAAGGCAAAGCCATGTGTACCTGCAAGCAAGGATTTCATATTGTCAGCGACAATCGTACGTGTGTCTCGTCAGGTAAGAAGCCCTTTTTGTCTGTTCTTCTAATTTCCATGTAATTTGGGTCCTCATGGGACTTGTTGGTTAAAAACATCCAAAAATAAGGCACATTCTGCTGAACTCTCATTATTCTTCCAGACCATTTTTTTCTGTTATTTATCTATTGCAATTTGGCTTTTAGTGCAATTATTACTGTAAGGTATGTTATTTAAGGATCTAGTATAGTAATGCAATTCACTTCCATATCGCAGCATCTATGACTCGTTATCGTCATGATATCTATCGATCGCCTTTTAACGATATTAAGCTGCCAGATTACTTGCATCAAAGGCTGCAATCTTCTTAAACCAAACCAAACTTAACTTCTTATAATATCTTTCATGGGTTTTGGAAAATGATCTTTGTTGACTGAACTGGTTTTCCAATGTACGTTGATGTAAGCAGATTAAGTTGGATTTTACGCCTCGTAAGACATAACGTAAGCACAACAGTGACTTGAAAATATTTTAACGAACCAGCATGTTCAAAACTGCCATTCTGTTACATACTTTTCGTGAGGATGTCATCAGCAAAAGTGGTCGATTTTGTTGTGAGGAATCCGTCAGTTTGTATTTTTTTATCCATTCTCGAATTCAGTTTTGAGCTGACTGTGTTGGCTGTGGGGTTGGAGCTACTTCTATGAAGCCCTTACCAGTGATAAACGACTATTTGTGTCATAGGCTGCAATTGTGTTTGTTCTTCCTGACCCTGGGTCATCCGAAATGCTTTCTCATACTTCTCGGAAATGCTGGGTCCATCTGGATACTGTATTCGATCGGTGGCATCATTCCCATAAACCTCCATCCCTGATTGTGAACTGTACTTGGCTGTTTGTATAGAAATGTTTGTCTTCACAAAGTACTTGATTTGATGGCTAGGAATCGTCCATTGGATGCCTGACAAAAACGAGTGCGATAGACTGACAATACCGGTGCCTACTTCAGACAGTCTGCAACTAAAAATAGCACCATTACTCCAAGTAATGATTTTTTCTAAATTGTTTTTAAACAAAATGCCTTTATTGGCAAATTTGAGACTTGCAAATTCTGGCACGTTTTCTTATCAAATATTTTGGCAAGATGTCGTTGTGATCTCCATTTTCAAATTCAATTTTCTTTTGTTTTGGAGTAGGAAAAGTATAGTACAGTATATGAATGTATATATGGACAAGTGTACATATTTTTTTAAAAATATACTGTTCTTGGACATCATCCTTATTGGAAATTGTAATATTCTTCTTCAGTCTTTATTTAACAATCTTTTTAAACGTGCTATTTCTGTAATTTTGTATCGCATCAATTGTTTCTTTCGTTGAATATCGAACTAGGTAATTTATTTACAAATCCTCTTAGAACATAGCACCTTTTATTGAAGCCCCTACGTGCAATATGAAACATTGATGAGATGCTGAGTAGTTTTATGCAGGCTTTCTTAAGTGAGTTACTGGTAGAAATAAGGTGAAGTTTCACTTCACAAGTGGGCTGAGTTAATGCACTTGTTTAGTTTCCTGATTTGAAGAAGAAACTGCCATTTTCCCTGAAGATTGCATTTCGATAACGGCAATAAACATGCAAAAGAATTTAAATAAGATGCGACGAATTATAAGGCTTTGGAGAAACGCCTTTCCTATGGTGATTTTATTGCTTTTACGTGTATTGTAAATCGCTGATGATATGATGAATGTTTGCCTGTATTTGAGAAAAAAGCATATTCATCTTAGCTATTTATGGTATTAGCTATTATTATCAGGGTAAAACGTATGATATCCGTGCCGTTTTTAGTTTGCTGATTACAATTGCTAACTTCCTTGCTCAAATTGTTCGCAAAACTTATCGATAATTAGAAGCAAGTTGGCTTGCATCGTTCCAACTTCATTGAATTCAACTCACTATTCCACTGACAATTGCTATGCTAATTTCTAATAGCTTCAGGCCATGCTCAGGTCTTCAAGCATCATGATAACATGCAGTGCGGATTTCACAATTAGATTTTGCAGGCCCTCTTTCCATTCCTCACATAGTAGCCTGTCCAAGGAAGGAAGACACTGAGTGATAACCAATTAGAGATTCAGCTTATAGATCAGGTCTTCCAGAGAAGTAAAAGCAAACTCTGGCCTCATGTGTGTGGAGGGAAGGAGAGAATTGTTGACATAATTGGCGATAATGGCAAGCATGCTCAATTTGCATTCCCCAGTTTCTTCTTTCTTTACACGGGCTTTAGATGTGGTCTCTGATTAGCACATGCCTAAAACTGCCAAGTCCCAGCATCCAAAATTCCCTCAGCGGTATCACGGGAAATCCCGGGCAGGGGGCGCATCCTCGCTCTCTGGATGTGACGTCACTTCCGCCCCCTCAAAGAGCAGCTCCAGGAGGAACCCTGGAGCCGAGCTTCCTGTGACGGAATCTCGTTGACAAATGGAGCCCATCGATCCGGCATGGCAGACGGATTACGCACGCAGTTGCCATGTCAGAGGATAATGCTTTGCTAAAATAATAATGTTTCCAATGATAATTCGGCGAGTTTTTGTTGGCCGACTTTTTCGATGCTGGTGCCGCCATGCGGAACCGAGCTTAATGCGCGTACCTGGCCTTAATCAAGTTGGCCCCGGTGCACGCTGGGAGGGGCTGAGCTCTGTATTATGCAAAGCAGAAACAGCAATACCCCCTAACCTTTCCACAAATAGCTTATCTGTGTGCGTTGTTTCCCCCCATTCAACCTCTGGCGAATTTGCGAATGCGCAAGCAGCAGCTGCCATCCAACAAGAGTCGGATGCAAACCCAGAGGAACCGATGGAGCTCGTCGACTGGCGGATTCTCCAATTAATTAATAATTAAATCCATGTAAAAGGAATGGATGCTGCAAACGCGCCTCCCCTGGGGCCCCTGCGTGCTTTTTCTGCGTCTCCAGCTTTCTCGGTGCCCTGGCTCGTGGCACTTGCTTGAACCAACAACGCGAATGTCAAGGGGTAAAGTTGCAGCTTGTACTTCAAGAACAGGATTGTCAATGGCGATTAACTAGTGTCATTTCTTGGCGTGACGCAGTTATCGCGCGTTGGTGTCGGGGCAACAACTTACTCAATTTGAAGTGACTTGGCTCCTTCGATTATAAGGAAGCAATCAACCGAAATTGTTTGCAAATTGTGCTTTGCTGTCATTTTTTCTTAAGCAACATTTTTGTACTTGGGTAATGTCAACCACTGGCATCCCAGGTGCTGACTGTGGACGTCTTAAAATGAATTGAAAATCTTTGCAATTTCTTGCAAGTTGGGCGTTTAGAAACATCTCAAAGTTGGAGTGTATACATGCCGTTAATATCATATACATTTTGGATGTGATTTTTTTTCATGTATTTCTAAAATCACACGAAGGACATGCGCAGAGCCGAAGCAAAGCGTTTACCAAACATACTGTTCGAAAGTAGGGATCATTTGGAAGGGATCTAATGTTCTTGCCTTCAGGATGAATCCAAAGATCGTGTGAATTCGGCTGCTTTTAATAAATTCGCTTTTTGTATGCCCCGAGAAATTATCCTTGGAGTTGACTTTCGGTTATCTGTCAAGAAAAGTTGATTTCAAATATTTTCGCATGAGAAAATTTTCCGGTTTCTTGGAAGCACAGGGTGAACCAGTCCACTGTGTGAACTGAAATCTTGTAGAAGTCAAACCACCAACAGTTTACTTCAAATTTCAAACCAGTTGCAACATCGGGCTATCAGCTTTTATTCAACTCAATTCAACTCAGCATCCTACAATTGGTAATCTTACTATGCAGCCCAGAGGCTGTTTACTGGTAAAAGAAGATAGTCCAGTGTTTTAAAGATGCGTTTATTAAGGGGGAAGATGCAATAAGTATGATCATAATAACGTCGATGTATCGATTGCTGTAAAAATATCTGAAATATTTTTTACTGTTATTCTAGTGGGTCCAAAATAGAGGTCGTAATTCTCCGGGGCCTGAAAGGCCCCTCCTGATTAATTTCAGATCCCATTTCACCTCTGGCCTTTTTTATTTTCTTTGCCAGACGCCTGGAGTCTTTGAGGTTTGATTAATAGGGAAATGTACTCGTGTCCCCTGTACGACGTGGTTGTTATGTTTGTGCAAATTGTGCAAATATTGTGATTACCGTATTCGGGCCATTCCGATAACCTTCGGTGCTTTGATTCTGGCTATACATTATACAGAAAAACTGGCTAGACATGAAGGCGAATTTTGGAATAAAATTAGACATTGCTGCAGGCATTGGTAGCGTACGATCACTCAAATTGTTTCGATTTTTGTTTAAAAATATAACAATGCTTGGACGGAATGCCCTGGTGAAATTGTGCCCCATTGTGTTTATTATTCTCTCGGGAGCCACTTCTGCTAGTCTTCAGAAGTTAAACGTTTAAAGAGGTCCTAGCTCTTCTTATGGCTTTTGACTCCAGAAACGAAAACTTCAAGGAACTTTGCTCCATTCCTCCATCTCGTGTAACATGCCTTCAGCATCGGAGCCAATGGTGCGCATCCTTCTTTTAATTGTCTGGCCATTTATTGTGTCTTCGATGTCTTTTTGGCACCATTGTCAGTTATTCCGGCTTGTTTATGAAACATGGCCTTTGTGGCTCACAATGGCTTCTTAAGCCGAGTCTTAGTTGCAAGTCGCCGGGGTACAGGAACGGAATAGACGATTAAATATCAAATAATGAAAAATCAATGCATGTGGCATTGTTGCCACGTAACCCAGATCAGCTTTTATGGACGGAAATGGGGAATTCCAATGTCGCTGCTCCAGGTTTTCTCGATGTCAGGACCATTAAAACGAAATAAACACACGTGATGACAGGGCTCGATCATCCGAGGCTTTGCGCCTTTGCCTGCCAATGTCATTGCTACTTGTAATGCTGTTGGAAACAACTAACAGACGCCACTTTTCTGGGTGATCACTGCATGACCATTTGCTTTCCATTGGATATTTAGGTAGGACACTCATATTGCTGCGTGTGTCAGACTGGGTGACTCTGAAATGGACGAATTTTTTTTTCATCACACTTGCACATGTACGTTGCAACATCAACATGCAAGCAAATCCCCATTGTAGCATTATGAAAACGTCTTCGCCCATTGAGATGGTGCTCGCACAAATGTTATACGAAAACATCGTTTCTTACATCGTAAAAACCCACACTCAAACTCGTCAAATGCACAAACTAAGTAAACAGTGGAAAAAAAGTCAATTGTAATAAAAACGAAATTAAAACCAACGAAACGTCGCGCTCTAATAATTCATGGGAAGAATATTTGTAATAAAAGATGCTCCACCCCGGCGGAAGAGCGCCTGTTTTAATTTATGAAGACTGAACGAGTTTCTGATTTATAAACCAGACTGTGATTCTGAAATGGTCGAAAATATCTATGCATCACACTTACACATGTGTGTTGCAGCATAAATCTTAAGGTGAAAAGACTCGACTCATTTATCTGTTTGGTTTCAAAATAAGGAAAATCATTTTATAAATTTCTTTCAGCTGTAAGTCAATAAACTATCATTGGAATAAAATGTACTGCCTTAGGAATTTCAGCATATGATCGATGTCTTGAGTCGCGGAAGAATAAAATTATAACTCCCTGGAGGAAACCAGTTCTTTTCCTGATTCAGAATCGTTGCAGCCAATAAATACGTCAGGAAGACCCTTGGACATAGCTTCTTTTTCGCATGTGTCCATTTTACCTCACTATTCAAGTTGAATGCCGTCCAAACGCTTCAACCAAGTGGTGCAGTGAAGATGAACAATCTTAGCAACACACTGACGCTTTTCTAGCCTTTCGTGTGTTTCTAACGTCATCAAACGATCCCCTGGTCTTCGCTCGCTTCTAATATGATGTTGATGAGTTTGTTGATGAATGCCGACAACGGTAATTGCCCCGCTGTAATTAGATAAACTGGAGAATGAGCGAGTTGGGGCGGAGGCGAGGGACCCAGAGGTGGCCCTCCAGTGCTGCTTCATGCAAATTCATTGCCTGTGTGGGGTCATGAATTTCACCTATTTGCTTTATGGCTCTCTACCTGCTATAGTTCTTCTCTTTGCCAAGATGCGAGCAAGAATGTACACACAAGACCATAAACATAACTATGCTGGAACGCAGCGCCATAGCCGCTTAACATAGGGGCACTTCTAATACTGCATGCAGCTAATCCTAAAGCTGCTTTTCGGAACTTTTGAGGAAATCTGTTGCTGCTTTGGGGTTCTTGGTGCCTTATGTTTCTTTCAGGATTTCAGTAATTTCTGGAATCTGGTCTTATGGATGGTTTGAAGCACGCATATTGTATGTCCAGTTTTGTGCAAAATTGAGCTGGATGTGTATTGCTAGTTGACCGTCATGTTTGTGATATCTCTAGATCAAATTATTGGTTGGCATTGTTAGCAAAAAGTAAAAGTACTAATGGATTAACGTTGATCCTATGGTAAAATTGCCCATGCATTCTATCAATCTTAACGTCGATGAGCTAGGCTGTATTATGTGAGACAATCCGAGCATTATGTGTGTTGCTAAGTTAAGCTGCGATCTAGCGACCGCTTAGTGAGTGATAACCTGCTCTGACACAGTAAGCCAATGCAATTGGCGTCTGTTTGTTGCTTGGAAACAAAATTTTCGATTCCAGAGTCGAAATTTTAGTTATCAGGATTTATTTTCCAGCGAAACCCTGCACTACCCACATCTAATTTTGTTAATAGTGGATTACCTGTGGACTCAGTAAAGTATTATTGCTAAATTTCTTGCTATATCGCACTTGCAAATTTTGACTGATCCCTTTGGGGTCAAGGGTTGTAAAGGAATTTTGGCACATCAGTGGGTTATGCTCACCCCTCAATTCTTGGGTGTTAACTTTATGGCGCCGGGCTAGTTGGGCTGATGCTGGAGTTGATAGCACCCTTAACCCATAAACATGTCTCGTTGACCAGCATTGACCTTCTGACAAATGGTTAATAAACGAATACTGCAGGTCGTAACTACGGCTTTGCCTCACGTTTGAGGATTTGGGGCCTTCTATTGACCGTTGCTCTGTTTTGACGAGGCTCTTGATTGTAGTCGAAACTACATCAGGCCAGCATTCATACAAGTTGGCAAACAAACAAAACATGCTTCGGGCAATTCCATGATTCTCTTTTCGGTGCTTTTTGAAAGATACCGTGTTGAAAAATGCGGGGTCGGTTTGTCTAGACCCATTGATTTTTGTAAATTGTATGATATTGGTGCAGTTTAATGTTTTTCCTTTTTTTCTCGTGATGTTAACACGCCATTATTAGAATAATCTCTGATTGATGTCCAAGTTACAATAATTTTGTCTGACTTTGTCCTCAATCGCTACTGACTTGAACGGAAATGCAAATGATATGATATGGTGATTGCGCCGCCATTGGTGGAATTTTCAAAGATGTCCCCTTGTAGGGGAAATTTATCTTCCATCTCAAACAGTTTCCAATAAGTCAGTCGATGTTTAGTTCGAGATATTTGTGTTGATGCTTCCTAATTGTTACTTTGAGTGCATGTTTCTTATGGAATTGGCATCTGGCTTATAAAATTTTGGTCTGAAGAATTCTTGATCCATTTCATTTCTAAATGACTGTCTTATTTAAAAGGAACATTAAATGAAAAACGGTACAAGTTTTGAAGAGGAAACGTTATTAATTAAGGCGTGTACTTTCAGATGAAAGGCAGATAAGCCTTCTCCAAATCTAATTTCCAATTTCTCCAAATTGGAAATTGAACAGAGGACTTAGGACTCGTTATTAAAGCATAACGAACGAAATACTATTCACGAAAATAATAAGTCTGGCTCCGGATTCTTGATGTAATGAAATGGGTTTTATGGTATGCACTCGACGATGTTTCAATATTCTATTATGCGGTATTACAATCAGCTTGAAATGAATAAGCACGAGAAAGAAAAGGATAAACCTAAGTTCTTAGAATACAAAGAAGGTCTTCTAAAACGGAAATGAAAATATTGATCTTTTTCTAATTTTTCGCTTCCGGATTACCATACTGTATGCGCTCAGCTTATTCACCCTCAGCCCCTACTCAAAAAAAATATTTGAGGGTGTTAAATGGATAGTGGTGTAAGTCAGTTTTTTCATTTCTAGAGTTAAGTTGTAAACTGTCATCTACAGAGAGCTGTTGTGTGAAAATGTATGGAATGTCAATGACAATGCTTTTATTCAGCCGCTGACATAAGGTATTTTAGAGGTACATTGGAGTATCTGCTTTATAACAGGTTAAAAACTGCATTTTGCACAAGAAGAAAAATTAACTTGCATTACACCACTAGCCTTTTCACCCCTTCATTTCAACTCTTCTATTTCATGTTGTGTCGAAAATTATAAATAAAAAGTTACATCTAACTTAATGTTATAATAGCTGTCCCTAACCGCCGGACATTCACTGCCAGTCTTAGCGTAGTAGCTCACTTTCATACAGTCCCTTTTGCACCGAAACACACCCGAGTCATCCGCTTGAATATGACACTTTAAAAATTAATATGCCTTATATGTTGCTATAATAAATGTTATTTTAAGGAAATGAATTCAAAGAAGTGTTTTTTGCCACAATGCAAACAGCGGTAACTATTTTATTATGCGCCTCGCTGTTCTGTATTTTAATTGCGTCCGTATGTAGAATGCCAAGGTTTGACGAATTAAGGAGTTTGCCGAGCTCTATGCATTAATTAGGCTAATTTATTTATATGGAAGATCGCGAGTGAAAAGATCCTGTCCTGCATTTTAATACCGAGACAATCTGTGGTAGTTTTACTTCTGGCACCAAATGATTTAGTAAAGAGCAGGTTTCAAAGATGCTGCAATCATGTTAGACATTACATTTTTGATGCACTTCTGGCAAATGTTCAAAATGCAAATTTAGAAGAAAAAAACCTTGGTCACGATAAGGGTAAACCTCGTTACATCGCGCAAAGCATAACCTTTTCGATCGATTCCCACCTTCAGGAGCTAATCCTTCAACTGAAGTCATTCAATTTAGACACGCGTTTTTCCACTCAAGAAAAGAATCGGATTCTTATAATCCATATTTCCAAGTAAGTGTATTTGAACTTTGTCAGTTGAGTTCGTTACACCTGTGATTGCTGTGAGGTTGTTTTTTATGTACATGTAAGACTTATTGATCATAACCTAACCGTCCTACCCCTTGGAAGATGGCCATCCTTACGTACACCAAGGTACTCATGGTTTGCCACCCCTCAGGGGCTAATCCAGCATTGTGTACAGGGTGGATCAGAAATGTGTCCTCCTCCACTGTCAGAAATGTGCAATCACGATGGAGCCAATCACGCCTGAAATTTCAGAGAATTTTGGGGGAAATTCGGTTCCGGTGCTTCAGGCATCACCGAAGTTCTATTGTACGCCGCTCGGCGCGCTCGCAGTCAACGGCGCTTCACCTTTCGCCTCACCAACTTCCATCTTTTAAAGGCCCCATTTTCTTTCTCAGCCCATCAGTCGCCATTTCGCCCATTAGTGCGTGCACTCTGAAATTGGGAGCGGGTCGCAAATTTGCGTCCTGACCCGGCAGCCGCACTTCGCACACTCGCAAATGGGCTGCCATTTCCATCGAGAGGCCATTAACGGTTGAGCGTGAAAAAAAAATAGGGGCGCTAACTATCCCTTTTTAACTATATCGCTTTCATCCTATTATTATTTTACGTTTTGCGCAGTGCACGCATTCCTGCAACGCTCGGGCGACCAATGGGAAGCTGGCGAATTTCTTGGCCGTTGCCATGGCAGCCGCGATGCTGCGTTGCCGTGGCGACCGGGCCTTTTTTCCTCTCCAGTATTAAACAATTAATTGCGTTTTTTATTTAATGTGCTTGGGCCTGGATGCAACGGCAGCGTAATGAAGCCCTCGTGGTCCCTGCATTATTCAGGTGCGGGGCCCGGCCCCTGGGAAAATCCCTCGCGTTCCGGAACACTGGAGAAATTCGGGGATTCGACTGAAATTTTCAACTTGAAGAGGCCCTGAGAAACGATTTAATGCGAAACACTTATGTGCTCCCACGTGAGGGTTCGACCCTTATGGAAATGTAACTTGTAAATGAGGTGTTTTAACGTAGGGTTCCCCCACGACGAGAAAACCTTGAATTTCCAGGGTTACTGAAAGTAATAGTTAAAAGTTCGGGTAAAGTGAAACGTTTGAAAACGTTGGGGAGCACTGTCCATTAAAAAACCTAATTTGCTGTTTTTTTCTGATATTTTCATTCCCTTGTACACATACAGGGTGTGACAAGTTGATGTTACTCATCATGCCAACATTGAAATTGCCTCACTATTTGTCACGAAACTTTCTCCCTATTTGTGTTTGAAATACTTTTTTTAAGCTGCAGTCTTTGTTTTTTCTTTCCAACTAAGTCGTGTCGTCATATATACATAGTATTCTGAAACTCATACGTGTACTCGTACTTTTGATTCACCCTGTATAATAAGGAAAATATAGTATTTGTCGCATGGAATGTTCGTGCAATTCCAGTAAATAAGGTGGGCAGGAGAATGTATTTCAAAAGCTGAAAACGCCAGAGAAATTGAAAATTCCAATTCTGGTAAACTTAATGAATTTAATAAAACCGAAAATTTAATGTTTTCGGTATGAGAACAACCGTTTATTTCCTAAAATAAATTAGCAGGGTTTCAAGGCGACGTGTTTAATACGTGAATGACTAGTTCCAAATCAACATGCATTAGCAGGTGTTTTTAAATCGATAAGTATCATTCTTTATTTGGATTATTATATGGCAGGGCGGCTTTGTATCGTATTACAAAAACAAAATTTTTAATTGATGATATTTTGCTGACTCGTGGGTTTGAGGTGAAATTTATAATTTACACCTCAAACTGATTCCATTCCTAAGACAGTCTTCGCGTAATAAAACTTGCATAATGCGACAAAGACAAAATTCTAAATCTCACAACAAACATCACTTCTCACATGTCAGCCACGATGTTTAAATTACACGTGATCATATGATATTCATATTTTTATCAGGTGGTCGAATATAAGCTTACGTGTGTATTTCGGATTTGTGTGCGAGCAAGTCTTTTGAGAATTCCACCGGGCTTAGCCAATGATTAGTCGCTTTACTCAAATTACTTATTTTTCTGTTTTTTCTCTAGACCTCACCCGATATGTTGCAGCAATTAAACTGAAAAACGACTCTTACATTCCTCGGGCAGACGCCATTTTCTCGGCAGCCTACAACAGGAGTCGGGACTACATTGCCAGGGAGGTAAGACGCAATCGATTCGCGTAATTACTATTTACTAACGAGCGATTTTTTAATTAGTGGGCTTATGGGATCGGGTTCTCGAGCTAATTAGTTGCCGGGACTCGAGGGCCCTCCGCCGAGAACCCCAGACGCCTTTTGCGCGCTTAAAAAAGTACCAAACGTTGGTTTTATAGGACCGTGAGACCCTTAGACTCGTAGAACGGCTAAATTGAATCCCAAGATTTCGTTTTAATTCGCCTTGCGTCCCGGTACAATTACTGGGGATGAGCGAATTAGCCGCGAAGAAAGGCTGTGATGCCAAAGTCCAAAAGCTGGGTGGTTTTTAAAGCTGGCTTTTAGAAAAAAATATCGTCATTTAAAAGCACTTGCTGGCACAAGCCCACTTTCTTATAGTAGTCTCTATACAGGAGCGGGTCTTATACCCGAATAAATGTAGTTTATTTTAAAATTAATTTTTCACCTTATTGACTAATGAACGCTGCTACTGGTTAGCAGTGAAGCAGTTTTCCCCTGCGGTTTCCATGTATTTATACGAGCAATGTTTTCATAGTCTAAGTTTGTTTTTCTGACGCCAGACAGCTTTCTATGGTTGCAAAGCGATTTCTTTACATTGTCAGTTTTCCATATCAGATTTTGATTTCTCGGAACTGGTTGCTATCTTATACAGAGATGATGCTTCACAACTTAATCTGTGAAATTATAAGCTGAGCAGGTCTTAACAAGCGACGTGAAAGCAGGGCCCTTTGGGAGACGTGAGAGTTTTAAGAGATTCGATTTATCGCGAAACTGTAATTTAATAGCTGGCATCCTTAAGCCGAATTCCTGTCGTGGAAGAACTGTTCATTCAAATTCTCATAGAGGCGAGCAACTGCAGATTGGCAATATTGATCAGTTTTATGCGTGGCAATGAAACGATCTTCCTCGATACAGGCTAGATTGGCTGACAGTTCAGCCTGCCAATAACGCTTATTCCATATTTTATCTACTCTAGCATAAAAATTTGCATATCCCTATATTCTTTTTTTTTCTCCGTGGAAGCTATTCTTAGTAGCTAAAGAGTACATACAGTAAGCAAAATATTTTTCGGTTTTCGTGCGTTATCGGAATATGTTCCTGGAGGTCCAATCTGGATCTGATGAAAATGAGAACATTTCCTCTGTTCTTTGGTCCCAGATGCTCACTTCGTTAGGCTTGGTGGCTAAGTTGATTTGGACGGAAGGTGGTTTCGTTTTGCACGCGCGCATGCTAATGTGGTTGGATGAATGCGTGGGCGTAAGAGGCAATCGGCAACATCGTCCCGTTGCAATTACACCGTTAGACAATGAGGAAAATGGGATATTTGCTGGGGGATTCTTAGAAGCCGGGATATCATATATTATAAATGGAGCCGAGAAGATAAGCAGGCAAATTCATGTTGGATTGTTCTTTTATCGCTACGCCTTGGATGCTGCACGTCTTGAACAAGCCGTTAACCGCTAATTTTTTCTTTGTGAGCGCAAATGGCCTAATCTGGAAAAAAATTATCATTAGGCTCTGTTTTGCGGCCCAGCTTTTGTGAATATGCTCCAATTTTGAACGCCGCTTAAGAATATGGACCGCACTTAATTTTCCGCGTTCTGGATGTCTTGTCTTAAAGCCATTGCTTCCCAGGGCACAAGGACATCAGTGCTGAAATCAGCACAATACTATTATTGTATAAAATCAGATAGTCTATGAGAAAAGCCGTTGAAAAGTCATAGAACTCGGAATATCAAACTGGCTGACACCCTGTACAGGAGGTTTCCTGAAGCCCGACGAAATCAGTGCTGAAATCAGCCATTTTTGGGATCTAACCTCCATGATGTTGTGTAACCAAAAAAACGATTTCTTGATGTACATGTACATGCTGCTGCCCCTGTACAGAGGCAATCACTGCCAGCCCACCTACCATAAGGTTACCATAAGATTACGGAATAGCTGTTGAATTGGTTGCTGGTATGAGGCCTTTCAAATGATGTCATCATAATCTTTAAGGAGAATGAGATGCTGACAGGTTTGAGAGGTAATCAGCCAAATGTAGGGTCATCGTTCACTTCCATGAATATATGAGTTAAAATCCGTCATTCGCTATTCAAACAATTCTTGTTCTCTCACTACTGCAGGATCATTTGGGAAGATCTAGAGTTACTAAGCTAACATGTTTTTACGATCTATAAAAGAACAGCAGCAAACCCCTGATAACGCTAATAAAACCAAACAAAAAACGCTGGTGATGTTGACCCTAATGATCACATCCGCCCTGCAAATGCGTATTTGCATCGTATTTTTCCACATATAATTTTTTAGTATTTAGAGCCTTCATACGAAGAAAGTGTCTTCACTTCAACGTCGTGCAATGATAAAACACCACTCGTAGTTTGTCTTGAAAGATAAGCTGTTATCCCCCACGATTTTAATTCTTTCTTGCTCACAGCTGTTGTCCACGATGTGTAATTTGCCATTAACTGACAATGTGCGACACGTCCTTCAATGTGCACAACGTTTAACGCAATATGTTATCTTGCCTTTGAGAGCAGATTTCTGTCCTGTGGGTGTTAGAAAAACCATGTGGAAACAGTGATGCTTCTGTAACAATTAGAACGTCGCGAAAGGTATTTCATCTAATGAATTCCCATCCGCGCAATTTTCGAGTTCATCCGGGGACGCGAGTAGAGCAAATATTGAAATTCTGCCTACCAAATATCTCTTCGCGCGCTAATTTCATTAGACTTAATGAAATTAGGCAATGAGCGTGCATTTGATGACGAGGGGGCGCGCGCAACAGGTGATCAGGAGGGCCCGAATTATTTATGAAATTCTGGATAATTAACCGGCGGATGTAATCTAATCGGGGAATATTCGTATTCCCCGAGCTGCGATCAATTTATTAATAAGTGCTCGTTCTTGAAACGCAACCCGAGCCTGGCTGCCATGCTGTTGATTACGTCTAATTGACAATTATGCCGCAAATGTCGCGGAAGAAATGAAATAATGGGACCCCGGCATGCAACCGGTAATTGCCGGGGAAAATGAGCGCCGGGAAACGCTTGGAAATGTTGCCAGCAACACGTTGAGCATGTTCAGCTGAGCGCGAACCCGCCCTAGGGAATTTTGGAACGGAAATGGGGATAACGCACTTTGGCACGGTGCACCACTACAGCGACCTTGGGCAACGACAGGACGCGCGATCACACTGCGCTGGCAAAATGGATGTGTATATCCATGCTTCGTTTAACCTGGGTAAAGACTGTAAAACTGAATGATGTAAACACTCATCTAAACTTATCCGAGCCATTTTAGTGCCAACGGTGATGTTCTAAGTCCAATTCTGAGCCTCTTGTGGATTAATGAAGTACACATAGTGGGGCTTTAGTAATTTTTCTTTGGGGATACACACAGGCCTCGAAATACACGTTAAAGTTTACCGTAAAGGTGTAGAAGGAATGTCCTATGAAGAAGGTGATCACTCAGTGTGCACTGATACTCTGGCATGGCCTTACAATCATAAATTCAAAGCTTGCTTTGGTCCCTGCTTCAGCATACCCTATGCTTAATGCAACTGTTAACGCACCCAAATCACCTTACACCAATCACATTCGTGTGGTTTTGCATGTGGTTGTACACGATTTACCTTACATTCTGTTGGTTGTCCTACCGGCTATGCCTGGTGGCCAGGGCCGCAGTTATAAGCAATGTCATTGATAGGTTTAGAAACAGGATAGAAACAAAACAATAGATTTCGACACATGACAAGTCTGTGAAATGTAAATATTTGATGCACCATTTGGACAGGGTTTACCGGTATACTTGTACCGAAGTTTATTCTTTATTTGCTATGTTTATTTAATGAATACAACCAAACTCATTTTTTATTAGATTCAATGATTTGGTCTGGCATTTTGCAATATTTCGCCACCAAAGATAACTTTCTGATAAGCAATTTTGAGTAATGAATTAAACTGTTAGAAAGCACTGTAAATGGCTGTGCCTAGCCATGCTCAACCCCAAAAATACGGATCGTTTTCAAAAGTTGAAATGGCAAATTAGAAGCAACGACAATTATGGTGTCATGTCATAGGCCTGTTTTCCCCCAATGCATGCGCATCAGCAATACTTCATCGGGTTTTGCAAATACGTTTCCATGTGTCTAACGTTGCTCGCATGGCCTTTGGACTTTATTGGTTCAGGTCTGCTGTTTTTTTACGCAATGCTCAGTTCTGCCATTTCGGAGAGTTGATGAGCTGCTCTCTGCTTTAACGTCTCGCTGGGAACCTGCTTCTTAACAAGCCACGTATCATAATTAAATCCTCACATCTACCATAATAAAAGATTAGCTGCCTTCCTAATTAGGTTCACTACAGTGTGATTAGGGGCAAAAATGAAGAGCAGATTGCCCCCTCGTAATAATAAAGGCTTAACGAGCGAATTAAGAAGTTGATTTGAGGATCTTGGGATCTGGGGAGGCCGGCATGAGGTGCGCAATGTCTTCTGCTCATCCAAACCTGCAAATTGATGCCACGCAACGCGAAATTTGTGAGAGATTTGAAATTCCATGGCGTGTTGACTGAGCTCCTTGCCAAGTCAGCAGATCCTTTATTTGCTTTCCTCTAATTGATGTTTCCAATCTGTTACAGGGTGTCCTCTGTGTAAACTGAATGTAAACTTTTAATTTATATTGGTTGGAAACTGTAAAAACTGGTGGCCCCATGGGATATTCTTACTCTCCGGCAAATTTAGAATAATCATGTTATAACACGTCCTGCGGGAAATGTATAATTCCAAAATAAGCATTTGTCAAGTCTCAGTTCCCTAAAGATGTCTTGTGATAAGAGATATAATAAAACGCATTTCCCTAAGACACGCTGAGAAATGTTGGGAAAATGTGAAAAGAAGACCCTTAATGGAAATTTAGTGCATTTCAGCAAATATTCCCTTAGGAGGTCTTCCGGCATTTGATCTTCTGTTCACTCATTTTTAAACAGAAGACGGGAATTTGCCTTTATATGCAAAGTTAATAAGGCAGACAAAAGTGACAGCAAAATATGTCAAAAAACAAATTCCCTGTTCTTTCTAATAAACGGTTGCTGCTCACAGCTGAATGCCTTTTAAAGTGTTAAACAGTTTCCAAATAGGGCGCATTAAGCCATCATTGGTAATTCGGAGTAAGACATGCAACTAGTGTAATTTTCTCAAAAACGAAAATATGGTAATAGTGATAATGGCAGTGTTGCAAGTCATGAACGATGTATCCAGGGATGTCACCTTACTTGCATGACTTTGAGCCATTTAATCAAGGTCATTGAAATTTTCTTGTACCAAGTGAGGTAAAAGCAATATAAATTAAGTCTGACAATTATTTTAAACCTCTAGCTGATACGTCTGGCTTTTGAAAATACAGTGCAAATCAAATCCTGCAATTGATATTCATGATGCAAAACTGTGATATTGAACTCCATCGAATTCAACTCGGATTACGGTTATAACTTTGCTAGTTTACAAGATACGGGTCAAGTCAGGTGACACCCCTGGTTACCTCGTCAATGACCAACTACTTGGCCATCTTCACTTTCACCACATGTCTTTTGAGCAACTTTTAGGGAGGGGAAACACATTTCTGACTCACTCTGTACAATGTGTACCAAAACGTACGTGTAATGCCTGACGTCAGGTACATAGAAAAATATATTTTCCCTAGAAAACATAAAACTTACTAACCAAATGAAAACTTGCGGCCTCCGTGGCGGCGAGCTCGAAGAATCAAATAAGACCGGAGGCAAATCGATTTTGGTTCAGGGGAGAATTGAGCATAAATTCAGAAAAGTTGTTTTCAGCCACCTTTGCTGAATTGTTTCCGAGAAAGTGTGGCACCGTCTGTTGAAATCATTTCGATTTTATGGCCGCGCTGTATCGGCTGGCATAGGACTCTAGCACGTGCCCTGACCCAGCTAATTATTGTTTTGTTGGGAAAAAAATAAAGCCCGCACTGGGGTTTTACACACATTTCCAACAGTGACCCTATATCGTCCGACAGCGAGGTCAGCTTCCTCTAAAAGCGTACATTGCAGGGCTAGAGGCCATGCTTGTAGTGTAAAGATGGTGACCTTCTCAGCATTCTTGGATGGCTGTAAGTCAGAAGAAGAAGAAGAAGAAGAAAAGGAAAGATGAACGAGTTCCATAAATATTAAATCGCGTATGGAGCCACCAGGGATGAAATGAAAGTTAGCCGAGTTGAGTAATGGCAACGTGTCCAGAAGAGTGGGATGGAAGCCCCTGACGGAATACTAAAACGTGGGCATTATCTGTTGGCGAAGCCAGCGTAAGTTTAATTTAAAAAGTGAAAATCGCCCTTCAAGTCCATGGGGCTGGAAGATGCTTGCCTAGCCAGCGGAATCCATTTATTGCGCTGGTCGACGGCTTTTGGCCACATGTGCCAATGGCTTGGGGTGGCGCTCATGCAATTGACATTCAAATAGGCATTTCTGCATGGCAGATTAAATTTATTCCACGCACGCCGAGTACCTGTTGGCCAAAGCATTGTCTGCAAGTATTGCACTTTCGAGCAAGATGATGGATGAGCGGAATAAGAGCGCTTTTTCATTCCGGCTTTCCATTTCTACTGCTTTTATGACACGTACGTTTGTCCTGTCGTCGTTTCTTCATTGTGAAAATATCAAATGCTCTACTTGTATTATTCCTGTCTTCTGCCGGCATATGCGCCAGTCTTACTATTTCATTTTGAGTTTTTACCTTTACGTCAGATACCTAATATGATTTCATTGCTGCATCGTTGGTTTGAGACACACATATAGTATGTTTTGGGAAAGATTGAGTTATCAGGGTTTATAAGCACCTGGAAAGTCAGGGAAGAGCAAAATGGTCAGGGAGAGTCAGGGAAAACTACGTTTTTTGCTGTAAAATCAGGG
>JAQFYZ010000781.1:0-33152 GCA_034695085.1 Cylindroiulus punctatus
CTATTTTTTGCTGTTCCGGATTAATAAATTATTAAGTTTATTTGCAACCACGCCTCTGATTGGGATTGATTCTATCATGTACATGTACTAGTACATTTACAGTAGGTAGTGAAAAAATGTGTTATTTAGGATAAATTATCAGTAAATTAACTAAAGAAAAAAATGCAAGTTTGTAAGCAACAGCCTGTTTTACCGTATAATGATGTCAAAAGGAGTGACATATTGTTTATTGTACTAAGAAAAAATGTGGAGAAGAATAAACATACAGTACACTGAAAATGGTAATCCTACCAATGATTAGTATACAGAACATGTAAATGTAAAGCAACAAACAGTGTATGCAGCTTAGTTATTGTTTGTACTAAATCAAGAACATGATGGAATTTGTAACTACATGTATTTTCAGTTCAAGTTATTGTTAAGTTCAAGTGTGTAGATGAACCCATCTCAAGCTATAAAAACAGCGTTAATGACATTTCTCCATCGTCACAAAATGTGGGTCGCCATAAAAGACATTATTATAAGCATCATAAACACATTTGGCCTACACCGAAAGAATTCCGATAATTTTTTGGTACAATTTGGACAGTAATATGAACTAAGTTTGGAATGAGAATATATTTAAACTATAAAAAGGAATAAAACAAAAAGTACATAAAACCAAATGGGTCACCGTTGTATTTCTTGCGTTTATCGCCCGACATTTGATTAAACGAAAGTGAACGTCGACACTTACATGTATTTGTTAAAGTTTAATACTTTGTTCAATTTTGAATCAAATTCCTTGTTCAATTTTGAATTAAATACCTTTGTTCATTGCCGTCACATACACGAACATTTCTGTAAGGGAACATATTTTATGCGAATTTTACGACTATTTAAGTGAAAACAAATGCGGTAAATGACAAAATATTTAATATGTGTATACATGCACCGCTAGATCAATAAAGGTTCTATAGTTGAAGGTTTACATCATATAGTGTGTGTGCATTTTTGTTATCGGTAGGACTACATTTTTAAATAAACATGGCTAATTTACTCGCCAATATACTGTATATCAATCCAGTACTGCCTGTCTGACCCTTTAAACTGTTTTATTGCAGTCGTGACCTTATAGAGATTTCCATTGCAATAATACTTGATTAACTTTTTTCGTGTTAGGGGATAAAAAATTCTTATGACAATCCTCAGAAAATGCATGCGCTAAAGGATGACTGTAGAAGCACATTATTGCAAATGTACACCAGTATTGCAGCACATTTGGCGACATTGCTGGCAATAAAATGTCAAAATGGATTTGCAGGTCACTTTCAGTATAGAGCATACTCGGCCTTCTACATGTATTTAAATGCAAAGCAGTAATCAAGAAATCGTCCTCGTGGTCACGTGATTTTATGAAGACCCCCCATGCCAATTTGGCGTACATGGAATTGAGTTTCCCAGAATATACGGTAAACACCATCATCAAAACTGGTATGTCCATAACTTACGTGGGTCATCAGTATACAGGTATTAGCTTATTGCAATTAAAACAAAAATAGACACAGTACTTTGGGTCCACTGTTAAATTTGAAAAATTAAAAAAAAACACTGCTGCTTTTCTAACATACATGTACATGTACATGTGCATTGAATTTACTAATTGGATCAAACGCATTTTATTATAAATGCATTTTTTTGTGATAAGTCCTTTTATCAAAACAATTTAATTCAACCTCAAAAATAATGGTATCTACGATCATAATTATACTGTATATCACGTATTAAAAAAACGCTCTGCTTAAAAATATTTTTCAGTCTAGTAATTTTCCAAATTGCGTTAAAGATTATTGGCAGCAACGAATAATCAATACGCCTCGTACATTTACAATGCAAGTAGGACATTTTAGCTTAATTTGCAAATTTATCATTAGAATTTCATGGTCAAAACTTGGGCTTATTTATATGCTTTAATAATGCGTAATTAAAATGAAATTTTGTATGTTATTTGACGTCGTTAATTATGACAGTACTGGTAATGATCAGGACATAACTGAACTTAACTTCGAACGTTGTATTAAACTGTTACGAGCTTTTCTGTCAATCTGATTGCAAAGATATTCTTTTGAAAATAAAGTGAATGTAACCGCTTCCGGGATTGACTTTTTTTTTTAATTTAAAGGATTTCAACGCTAAGATCATGTGGTATCCAAGGGAGAAATTGAATTTCACTTCCTGGAAAGCAATATGAAATGTGCAAGATGTACATGTACATGTATACTTGCACGCATTGTGTTGAAGATAAGCTTTACTGATATACAATTTGGAATTAAATAACCGGCTTTACCACTTTCTAGTTAGTAGCATATGTCAATGAGTGACTCGTAATTATGAAAATTCAACATATATATACTAAATATAATTGATGATAGTACGAAGGAATACGAGTATACATGTATCAATAACAATGACTGTAAATTAGAAGTGATAGAGATATGTGAAGATACTATTAATGTGGGCAGTTATTTTCAACTTTTCACTCTGTATCGACTGCAAAGCTGCTGCAAATGTTAATCCACAAACAACGATTCCTCCAGAGACATTTAAGACCAAAGGATTTTTCAAACATTACAGGCGTTCTTTATCTCATAAGCCTCAGCAATATCCAGTATACGACCAAAATGCAATTATGTATTAAACCTAATGACGACTGGGTGATACTTGTAAACAATACCGTCTGGCTTAACAAGGGATGACATTGCGGGGCAATTACAGTACGTCTTAAATGTCCATCTATTGGTTGAGCAAGATGGATGAGGATGAGAAGATCGCCAATGTGGTTTGCGAGTTAATATCCCGGCATTGAACTGGAAAGATTGCGGAAAACCACATAAACCAGCGGCGATCAGAACAGAATGCGAGGTCAGAGGTTATCACCGAGTATAGCCATCGTCTGACCAACAAGTATTACATATTATTGCCGCGTGGCAATCAAAGCGCATCAAACAGAAAGGAAAGCACTCAAAGAGATGATTCTCAATATACATGTACGTGTAAATTATAACTTGACTACCTCGACCTAAACGTACATACATGTAGGCATGATAATGCTTTGTAGCTAGACGAGGTTGAGGTTGCCCATGACCATAGCACGGATACGTTAAGGTCAAGATGTTAAAAGGGTAATGCATGCAAACCACGTATTCAATATACGAGTCTCGTCAAAAATACAATTTAGTATGCCGAAAATGTTCTGAGCATGCAAAGGAGCTTGAGTGAGCTTCAGCTAGCAATCACGACAACTGCCGAATCCAACTGATACAGGCTTCTGTTGTAAATAAATTGAGGTGAGCTATCAGCTACGAGGAAGCATGTATTACTGGAAATTGAATATCGCAAACAGGTTTCCAATGTTTCTGAATCCGAAAATATGACCCGTAATTAAACGCAGCTTCTACCAACTGACGCTTGGCATCATTGCCATGTAAATGGAAAACAAAACCTGTCGTTTCCAATTTTACAGGAAAGGAAGGCTGGTTGTCGGAACATTATCTAAAATGGCAGGTGCGATACACGACACCAAATCCTACAACTAAGCTGCTTTCAGTTTGGATTCCATGAATCCACTTGCCTATCAACAATTCATTGACTTCGTGAATTTCGGTCAGGTTTTTCCTTGTTCAACTTGTCCTGGTCGTTATCTTTCACTTTGTAACTTGATACTGATAATCGTTAATACGTTGTCTGTCACGTGCATTTTCCGTAAATCACTGGCATTTGAACATGAATGTTTTGTAAATGTTGGTCTTCACGAACTGTAATGTGACGTGTCAATTTTTGTATTGAATATTGTGTTAACCTGTGAGAGTAGTGATTTTTTGTTGTTGTTTTAATGACATATAGCTACATGTATTTCTGAATTGAAAACCATAAAACTTCGTAGAATTTTAATTTTGAACTTTGCACAGCTGGATCAGAGAGATTTTCGACTTTTTGTTTGATTCTCTCTTCCCCTATAACCCATCATCATCTATTATAATTTTTGTGAATCCCACCCCCTAAATCCGCGGATATAATTTGTGCATTGATCCACACACAGTATCAGATATCTTAACGGCTCGTAGGCTGGTAGTGATTGCCTGACGGTAGGACAGCTTTAAAACACAAAATAATAGTAAATATAAAAAACAAAAAAATAAATTATGACAAATAAGACATGCAGGTACCATTAAGCTCGGTAGGACTTAAATATAAACGGTTTGTACACATTTGGAGTAAAAGATAATCTGCAGTATATGCAAATATATTGGCACAAATCAAATTCTTAATGAATTCTTAATGATGAAACCCCTTCTTATCAGCAGAAATAATATCAATGTTACAGGAGCACGAATAAAAAATAAGCACAGTAACGTCAGGTATACCATAAGCTTCGATAATTAGACTAATCCAGCACAAACCTATTTCCACAATACTTACATCCCAATAAAATCTCGTTTTTACATCCATTGAATAGGTGGCATACGAGCGAATACTGAAGTACAGTAGTTATGCATACAAAACTATAGAATAGGAAGAAGAAAGATTCTGATTAGTGCTTTGACCCGTTTTGATTTCCTTGGGCAATGGCTGTTAACATAAATAATACGTGTATTTCAAGAAAACTAGATGTTGAACAGTGTTCTTTCGTCTGCTCCTAATACATGTGCATCTCCAACAATAATTCTGAGAACATATGCATAGAACTTGTCGCATAATTAGGCTAAAGAGTATGCATGCTAACCTTTGGATTTAACTCGCCATCAACATGAGCCAAAAAATACTTGATGTCATCTATTGTCCTAGAAATAAAAAAGCTGCCTTTCCCTAGTTGACTTTCAGTCAAAGGTTATTTCACCACAAGACCTCTTTACAGAGTTGCCCAAATTCGTTAACATTAGCAAAGATGAGGGGCTATGATAGCGATTTAATTTAAATCTACAAGTTTGGAACCTACATTGCATTATCTACCATCAGTAGTCAGTTTTGTAGCTTACACTCGTTATTTACGATCATACCTTTCATATGATGAAATGCAAATACTTTCAAAATCTACCTCACGTGGCACTAGTATCAGCTGAAGTTGTCTTCAGATATTATTAAAAACTGTAAGGCGGCCTTATGGGCGTCCATAAACCATGTCTGTAGGTGAAAATTCGCAGTTTCGTTGCTAGCCCGTCTCGTTATTGCGCATAATTATGTGCTTATCCGCATCCACGTGGCCAAGCCCTTCGTAAAGAACATAAATTCATTTTATTACCTGTACTACATGTATGTAATACAGTGCTTCCACTTCCGGGAAAAATAAGTACTGCACAGGAATATAACAAGAGACTTCTTGGAAAATATCTTGCGCATATTCTCGTATACAAATTTTAAATTTTGATAAAGGAGAACTTCTTTTCGTGCATTGTACATCGTTATACAGGGTGTCTCAATGCAATGGCATTACAATTTCAAGTTTTCAGCCTTAAATTTTAAAAAGTCATGACTTTAACAATCGCTAATACACAATTCGTTGAACACGAACAACACATTTTAAATAGGGTATTCACACAAATTATGTTCGAAAATTACCAAGGGTCTTTTCACACTTACAATGTAAATTATTCTTTTCCACGGGCCACATATAAATGGGATATCGTGTTATCAAGATGGCATTGTGGGACAAGCGTTATTAAAACATAACACTTAAAAGTAATTCGACATTTTCACATAAATGTTTTGTACAATTGCTGTACAACGGAATCGTGATTGAAGATATTATATATAGTATATGCACTGTATATACAAAAATTATACGGTAAAAAACATCTGTATAATATGCAACCGCACCCCAAGTTTTTGAAGCGACCAAAATTTTAGGTAATAACTTATTGAGACGTACTACCCTTCTTAATACATGTACTGTATACTACACAATACTTACGCGTACACATTGTTGTGTAGAACGTTCCTATACCTGCACGTTATAAATGCTGCATACATGTATAACGAGGTCTTCACTTCACCGTTTTTTAAGGGAAATTCAAATAACCGCAGTCTTTAATTCGAAAATAACCAAGCAAAGAATTAAGGAATGAATAGGCATAAATGCAGCAACTTGTTTCCTTACAATCAACTTTAAGGTGGGAGATAATGGGATGAATATATTAGCTACACATTCAATGTCGAATTTATACGAAAATAAGTACTAAAACATACCCGTATACAAATGTAAAAGCAGTTTACGTACCATATTAAATGCCTTTACGAATTCAGATGTAGTAGACACAGCCCAAATTCTGAACGCCAATTCCAACAAATAACATAAATATTTATAAACGCAACTGCCAACCATTAAAAATACTCGTAGAGGTCAAATAACTCATACAAAATATACGAGCGCGTAAAAAATGATTCCCAAAAGCAAAATGGATTGACACACCGTGACCACATAGCGTAATTACTGTGGCCACAAGCCTCGAATTTAGATTAATAGATACTGTATCCGTACATCAGTAGCGATGTGCTCCATCACGTATTTACAGCAGCAAAAAAATAAGATAGCATGTCTGCACCTAAACGCTGCATGAAACCTCTTTTTCAACAAGGCGGCATGTGAACAACTATTAAAAAGTGTAACAAGTTTAATGTGAATTTTATAAAAGCACCAGAAGATGGCTCTAAAAGGAATTTCTTTTCAACTGCATGTAACTCTGGGAGACAACCAAATTTTACTTGATTCTAGGGGTCAAAGATTATAAATAATCTTCGGTATTACAACAGGTAATCCCTTGTAATTCTCAGCAGACTAATCCCCTGAAGCCTTTGTTAATTTTAGGTAATTTTTTTCAAATAAGCACCTCTTTCCAAAAAGGAAAGCTCTTAATTAGCAGCCTAGTATAAGATGCCCAGATTCATATAGTGCTGAATGCGGAATTGCGACCTTTGACATATTTCGTCGAATAGCTAGCTACTGACCTCAACTCCGTACCAATACACACGTACTAAATTGCAAGATGCATCAAAAGAAAGCAAAAAACGGAGTTGTACCCTCTGCAATGATAAATGGTTTCGGGGTACAGTCAGGCTAGGCCATTCTTAAAAGCAAATATTTCGTCTTGGGGTCCGCTAATGGCTTGTAAGAAGTATAAACAAAGGTGGCAATGCTCATTCATATTAAATAGGAAATAAGATTTTATGGGTTTATAATCTCCGTCGCGACAGTCAGAGCATAGCTTAAGCTCTAGCATGACCACCTGTAATCATTCGATCCACATGTTAAAAGAGTGAAAGTGCCCCCTTGCCATACTTTCGAAACCAGTCGTACCATTTTCGACCCACGTGAAAGTGACGACGAAAGCCAGGTGAATGTGTCTGAACTAAAAGAGATTTATGGGTCAAACTGTTTACCTGCATTGCTCATCACTTTCACCTGAAACATGGAAAAATAACTGCTGTCTAGAACGAAAAGGATGCTGGTTGCACGTGTCGAACTCATCTTCTCCACACCTACCAATGGCGAATCCCTTAATCTATTCTTAAACAGAAGGTTAAATTTAATCTGCATTGCTAATTAACGATCACGTGGCTGTTGGAAGCGTTTTGCAGGTGTATATAAGGGGCAGAATGTTTCCTACCTTTCACTTTCAAACTTCAGTGGCTTAGCAGTTTGGCTCGCTTGATTTCATTCGGTAGGTATGCATGACTTTGCAGAGTCAGTTTCACCAAGTATTTCCTCTTAAGATAAATGTATCTTGATTTGCGATGGACATGCTTTCCAAAAAGTTGAAAAGAGTGAAAGTGATATTTGTCATCAATTTGTCACAAGCTGCGCCAATGTGGCCACGATAGCTAAGGGAATTTGTCAATCATTAACAGCATGAAAGTTGTCGTTGTCACATTACAGTCCATTGACAAGATCCACCAAATGAATAATTAAGTATCAAATATTCATAATTAAGTCTTTGAATAAGATTCTCGCAGTATTTTGTTGATCAATTCATCGCTAATTTCCATTTATAATTGGATATAGAAGATTGCCTATCATCATAAGTTTGAATATTTTATTGTTAATATTTCAGAGATACCAAATAAACATGAAGTTCGCAGTTTGTTGTGAGTATTGAAGCCAATCTTTCGAAAATTACTGTTTTGCTTGATTGGTCACTTTTCACAAATTCCACACTGTCTCTCAATTAGTCGATGAATTGTCCTGAGTTGTCCTAGTGTGACCTAATCAAACAAACCTTAAAATTGTTTGTTAATTTACAACTAATATTTTGACATATTTACTTGTTTCAGTTGTCTTTGTATTCTCTGTGTCGTTTGCCCATGTGGTAAGTATCTGACATTGACAGAACAACGTGTCCATAATGCTTTTGCACTCAGATCTATCTATAGGATTCGTATTTGATTACGGACTAATCAAGGGCTCTTAAAGTGCCAGCAATCAGGTAGTTGCACTTTGGCGTGACTGATCGCCATGATTACATTTCAGGTAAAACGCCAAGCCCAAGCAGACCCACAAAGACCACCTCCACCACCGCAGGGCCCGCCTGCTCCTGCTAGCCAAGGGGTTTACGTCCTACCAGATGGCGCTGAATTGGTAGTGGGTAGCATCCAAGGAGGATTTTCGTGCGCCGACAAAATCTACGGCTACTATGCCGATACTGCTAATGAGTACGTGTCACTTACTTCATCTAACTTTCCAAGTAAACCTTGCACGTGAGAGTGAATAAAATTTCCCGTTTACAAAAATGCACCTTTTCTCCACTTTAGGTGCAAGCTGTTCCATATCTGCGTGCCCACTCAAGATGCTGACGGCAACCAACAACCAGTCTTGTACAGCTTTTTCTGCGGTAACCAGACCGTGTTTGACCAACAGTACCTGGTTTGTGCATCTCTGGACTCAGCCACGCCCTGTTCAGAAGCTCAGAATTTCTACAGTGTCAATGACAATTTCGGCAGAACCGACGTTCCTTTCTTGCCCGACCGGACATGAGCACTTGGACGATGGACAAACAAACGATCGCTTGATACACAAATGGAAACCACCAATATGCTTCGCCTACGTTCATAATATGTCAATATAATTGGACAATCTTGGGGTGAGGTACTTCTACCACGTAAACTAGCGCGCTGGATTAAACATGCCCACTTGCCGTCTATGACCAAATGGGCCGAAATGGGCACATTATTGGAAATGGTCAGCAGCCTACTTTGCTACGCGTGTATTTATGCTCCGCAGCTGTATATAATGTCCAAGTTCTCACCGAAATGGACGGGAGGCCAAAATATTAAAGCGTTACGCCGCAGCCAGCTTTTCTCAGCAACAATGTAAATTTCCGTTGACGTCATGCTATTCAAATGACACTGTACTTTTTTGTAAATATACACCTATTTAGCAATAAAATATGCAGCACTGAATTGGTAGCAATTACGATTATTAACTAGTGTATTTTACATTCTTCATTTCGATTGTTGCACAAGGCTCTTTAAATTACTACACCAATCAGGGGAACTAAGATTTGAATTCCTGTATATTCTTGTTAATTTCTTTAATTCATCGCACTTATAAATTCACTGTATGCGATTTTAAGTATGGTGTCAACTTTATGGCCTCGATTTTGCACAGATTCTTTCGTTGCACGTATCAAAATGCGACATGGTTATTTTCGGTTGGAGTATATTATTTAAAAGGATTAATAAACGTTTGTAAATGCTATAAGAAAATGTATAATATAACATTACTTACTAGCAATCACGATTATTAACTAGTGTATTTTACATTCTTCATTTGGAGTGTTGCACAAGGTTCTTTAAATTACTACACCAATCAGGGGAGCAAAGATTTGAATTTAAACTTAATCATGTATTTTCTTATTAATTTCTTTAATTCATCGCACTTTTAAGTTCACTGTATGCGATTTTAAGTATGGTTGTCAACTTTCTGGCCTCAATTTTGCACAGATCCTTTCTTTACACGTATCAAAATATGACATGGTTATTTTTGGTTGGAGTATATTATTTAAAAGGATTAATAAACGTTTATAAATGCTATAAGAAAATGTATAACATAAAATGCTGCCCCTAATGCTGCCACATAAAATGCTGCCCCTAAACATGAGCAAACAGTGAAGGCTGAAGTGTCATGTGTGATTGCTTGCGCTTCAGGGGACAACCTTGAGCTTGCTTGAAGCTCCAACTAATAACGCATGTACTGTAGTTATATTGCTTCAGAGGCATATTAGACGCCTTCCCACTACTAATTTCTAAACTTACGTGTGTGATAAAGAGGACTGTTTTCTTATCCTTTCAAACTTGTTTGAAAATGGCACCTCAGTTGCTGACTGTAGGAGTGTTAAATTAAATTGAAAAGTCGTTAACTTTGCTTATGGATAGAAACCTAGGACCGAGAGGGGTCACTTATCGTTCACCTAGATTAAAATAATCCTCCAGCTGAGTTGGACGACACCAGCAACATCACAATGAAATCCACCATTAGTCTGGATAAATATTTTGTTCTAGTAGTCGAGATATCTTTTCGATTTCATGTGTGGGTTATCACAATACTTCAAGCAGGATGGTGTGAAACGCTATAGAAATGAATAGCGTTAATATAAAGTCGTATAAGTTTTTTCATGCCTGTGTTCATTCAATCCAAAGGCCCTTAAGTGCAGTTTACGTGGGTGGCGAGGTGCTGTTCGAGGGTTCTTTTATGAAAGCTTCTTTTGCAAATGAAGTACGCTCAATACACGCGTGCTAATAGCACGTCGGCGACTCTCAAGGGCCATTCATAAAAAGATTGACAGATATCGCCTTGCCTACTTCGTAATTGCACCTTAAACGCAAACAGGAGACTCGTGAATCCTAGTTTTTCGAGTGAGAATGGCGTGGGTATTCTACTTAAGTTAGCTTATATCGAAGAACAATGCACAGTGCGTGCAATCGCCCTATTAAAGTGTACATTATGATATAGACATCCTCGATTGAGCCAATTCTCTTCCATTATGATAAATAAAGGTTACTAAAAATTTTTTGCTGTGTTTTGAAACCATCAATATAGTCCTCCTTCTCGCCTGCTGATTGTTAACTTTGTAAAAGGCTCGACCTCAGTCTTCATGCTGGGCTTAGCTGTGGAGTTTACGAGTAGTCGTTTGCTGAAACTGGTCCAAGCCTTCCTTTTTGAGCAGGCTTAAGGGATAAAAGAGTAATTATCAGACCAGCATTAAGTTGAGCTGGGTTGCACCAGTTACTTGCGTTGACACTCGATCGAAGATGTGTCGCGTCACTTCCGACCATCTTAATGCAATTGAATATATCACAAAATGCACGTGCTTCCCCTTACAACACAGACGCCGGTTATAGAAATGATAAATTGACAATAAGGTGCAAGTATGTTTATTATCGACTCGAAGCGATGAAATTGGAAACCCGTTCGGGTTACGATCCAAGGTACAATTTCAAGTTATACAGGCAAGAATAGTATGAGTAATGTACATTGCATAGAACGTATATGTAAAAAATGAGACCAAACTCCGTCATGTTTCGATTTTCTAACATAGAAAGTCTTAATGAAAACTTACACAGAACGAGAAACACTGTACATAAATATGGCGTTATTTTATCAGCAGCTACATAATCACCAGCCAAGTACCGTCAACAAGCGACGCTGATATATATTAGATATGGTATACCGTCCACTGTTTGTACAAGAAAATGCCAGAAACTTTGGCATAAAACATGAACTAGAGTAACTTATTTTTCGGGTGTTTTTCGTATTAAAGTCCAACTAGCAGTGGGAGTATATTTCAGAAGTTCGACTTCATCGATATATCCGTAGCATCATCAGCATTCCCATTGCATCTTTTCAGTGATTTTAAACGTCAACTGCCTAACTGGTTTAAGGCTGAGGGTGACAAAGATAGCGACCTGGTGCGGGACTCAAGCTCGAACATGGAAAAATGAGTTGCTTCATTCATGTCAAATACAATATGTATTCATCATAACAGCATTTTCATGTACAAACAACGTCACCTCCTCGTGACAAATAGCATCGTGGCAAACGTCTGAACACTGATATGTATTGGTTAAAGTTGGTTGTCTAATATGTCTTATGCTCGCAGAAGAGGACGGTCAGTTTTGCCGAAATTCTCGTTGACGCTGTAGAAGCTTTCGGCCTGTTCGCAAGGTGTGGCGTCGTCGAAGTTGGCGCAAACCAGATTGGCCTGATCGAACACGGTTTGGTTACCGCAGAAGAAGCTGTAAATTCGGGTTTGTGGTGTGCCGTCGGCCAAGGTCTCTGGCAGGCAAACGTGGAAGATTCTGTCCAAGAAATTGAGACGGTTGATAAGTTTGCAAAAAACACTGAAACGATGTGTTCGAAATGGGACCTCACCTGCAACCATTGGCAACATCGGCATAGTATCCATAGATTTTGTTATCGCAGGTAAATCCAGCAGTGATCGACCCAACTATTAATTCGGCTCCATCTGGCAAAACGTAAGCTGAGGGAGCCTGACGTTTCACCTATAATCCAGCAACTCATTGTAAATTCACCTTTGTCGATTCTGGTTCCTGGGGTTAACTTGACCTTCACTTTATGCAAATCAACTTCCCCATATTTTAGTCCTATCAGATGCGTTTACTGTCATCTTTGACTTAGATCACGCATCCATCATTAGTCATGGTAATGAAACAACTTTTACTAATTACATGGCCATTCGACTAAAAAGTTAATAAGACTTTGATACAAGTGTTGTCTTTGTTTTCTCTGGATCATCCCATACACACATTATCAATTTCCCATTGTATATCTAACAATACATATCACGGACTTATTAGCATTTTTGCCTGGCATAAGTATGGTAATTATATATCCCTTATACCTACCACGGATGCGAAAGCAGCCACAGCACAGACGACAGCTAAAAAAATAATACGCAAATATAAAAAAACGAAACTAGCGAGTAATTTACGACTCGGTTATCTGTTTTGGCCTGCAGGCAGAACTTGGCATTGATTAAGGTATTAACTTACACGATGGCTATAATTTAAGATGAAACCGCTTCGTTATGGGTACTTGAAAATAATTAACCGATAGATCGATCAACTGCTCTGCAAATTTTGATTCACAAAATGGCGATCTCGAGGTTAAGTGCGATGAATGATTGTTTAACTTTCCAAATCGATGCTTGGCATATGCCAAAAAAAATTAACTTTTAATGGAATTAGTGGATTATGAATTTGGCTTAAAAACCTAATTTCGAATTCGAATTTCATTATCTGGGCCAACAGATAACGAGCGTTTTTATAAAACGGGCCAAAGTTGTGCTAATACAAGAAAAATTAACACCTACCGATCAAAATAATCTTAGACATGATGATTCTGTAATAATAAAAAAAATCACATTAGCTTAGAAGCAGGTGGTCAAACACATTAACTGGGATGAGAAAAAAGTCTCGTGCGTAATTTGCTAAAATTAGCGCAAAAATAGCTCGAAGAGTTATAAAACGTTTTTCCGATCTGATCAATTAATTGCATGCAGGCAATTAAGCAAGAGCCTTAATGATAATTTCATTAAACGAACTGCTATCGTGATGGCTTCAAAAGAACCTCGCTCGTCTTTTACTTATCAGAGAAACGGTTCTATGACAGGCTAATAATGCTGATGCGATTCGCCATTTTCTATGGTCTGAAAGGTAATTCTCATAACTCGGAAAACTTTATAGCCTGTTTAATGACAAGTTAATGGGAAGTATCTCGGCACGTCACATTTTCCATTACGGACTTTTCGTGATTAGAGAACAGAAGAAGTCGCTTAAGGGAATTCTCAATCTAGGGGCTTCTTGTGCTTTTGGCATAAAACGCTCTATGGTGCTGAAGCCAGCGAACTGGGTTAATTGGGAAAAAGTGTATTATGATATGAAAGTGCTATGCTTTTAAGCATCTTAAATAATCAAGGTTAGGCCAGTGTCGTCTGAGGGCTTTGTTGAAAAAAAAAATTCGTTGTTATGGCAATTAATAACCAGAGATAACTAATAAAACTGGGTAATTAGTAGCTGAAGTTAATTAAATTTCCGTTTTTGCATATAATCTATCACATAGTGTGATGTAAGCTTAGCATGGTTGACTATTAATAACATGCACACGGAGGATTAGTATGATTCCACGCTTCTGGAAAGCGCTTGTATCCGTAAATAATTAGCAAGCATGGTGCAACGCGAACGAATTCCAATTAGTGTCGAAGTTCAATTATCCACAAGTTGAACCGAAGCACATTGAGGTCGTTGTTATTAAGCATGCAGCTAGCAGGTCCTCAGTGTCGGAAAACCACTGGAGAGGCTGAAGTCTTTGGGAAGAGTGGCATCGCTAGATGGAGCTAGTTATACTAACCCTTGGAATGACGAGAAGATGCGAACAGAAGGATGTTGCACGACTGGAGCGAATGAAAGTGAAGAAGATTGTGTAGTAACCGTTCGTTTTTAACCCTTTATATAGCGGATCGGAGATGACCCAACTGCGTGGTTATTGGTCAAAATCTGGTGTTTTCTTCACAGGTAATTGGCTGGGCAAGAAGGTTGAGTAGGGGGAGGAAGGCTAGCCGGGATGAATGATGGGTTTTGAAAAATGGATGGATGTTTAAAAGCGTCAGAATTCAACACGCACATCGCACGTGAGACTCTTCAGCAAAACCAGCAACAGGCGCAACAATGAAGGGCATAGAGAAAGGCAAATTGAGTTCAACGGGGTTGAAAGGTGTCACACTCCGAGTTTTCCCACGCTAATTCTAAAGGTGAAATAGGAAAAAAAAAAAGCCGACCGAAAAAACTGGATAAAAACTGGAAAACAAAAAAAGCCACCTACATAATGAGTTTCGCCGCGAATGAAAGGGAAAATGATGTTATGGAAATATGCGCCAGAAATGTGTCATTAGAAAATTGGAAGACATGGCTAGGCCCGGATCTGAATCATCCGATATAGCCATGGTCTAAATTAATAGATTCCTAGGGATGCATCACGAATTGCCCAGCTCCAAAAAGGAAGAGCGATGAAAAGGTCACCTTCACATGGATGCTGAATACGAGCGTAGTGAAACAGCAACTTTAATCACCCCGTAGATGCGTATCTAAATCGAAGGCAATAGGCATGGAAAATTAATTTCCCCCATTTCGAAGGAATGGCAACTTGACATTCCAGGCTAAACTGGCTAGCGAAATGGAAACGGTGCTATATTAGATCGTCTCCAGATGATAACCGAATTTCGATTACTGCGTGTTTGTTCGCAGGCCCAGATTTATTCGCCAAAAAAAGTGAAATCTTATTTATTAGCAGAAAAACTGGAACACTGGTTGCGAACGCGATTTAAGTAATCCAGTTAAGGTCACGCGCGTATATCGGAAAGTTATGTCACATTTTCAATCTTTCCCCTGATGTTTGCAAACTGACTTATTGGGAATGAACTACTTGATATTCCAGCGGTGTAGCTGACCAACGGAATGACCGATTTTTGTACGGCACTTAACGAATGATTTAGCGCTTGATTCTCGGTATTTTATTGTGGTTCTTAAAAGGGTTATGCTGATGGCTAGCTAACGGTTTGCAAATTACGACCGTTATTTGGTTACACAGATAAATTAAGACGTCGGAATGCCGAAAAATGAGCTTACGCTTTGGTGACACATTCGTGTTTAGCCCACATTTTGAATTCCAAATCACGCTCTACGTGAGAAATGCTTATGACGGCTCACCCAGCAGCCCATATCTCTCAGATGTGCTATCCGAGCCGTAGAAAATTAATTACCATAGTAAAATTAATAGCACCACTAAATTCCTCTTCTAGACTAATTTTATTCTTTTTCGTTCCGTGCACGTGTTAACTGCAACATACCTATCGCGAAACTAAAAAATCAATACAAACTCAAAATGCAAAACAGATGAAACCACAATAGCTCTCTACAAATGAATTATTTTTACATGCAAAACAGATGAAACCACGATAGCTCTCTACAAATGAATTATTTCCACGATTTAAAAGTTTATACGTATGTTCAAGAAGCATAGCGGCGCAGGTATTTCTATTTTGTTGTTAATACGATCGCAATTAACACTTCAAAGCTAATGGGTCACTACACTTTCCACATTACCTAGCATTTAGCGAGAACGGCGTTTTATGGATTGGCAAGCAAATCAGGAATTTATCCTACAGGCTTTGACCTAAGATGGTGCAGTTTGCGATGAGAGATGCGAGTGAAACTGCCTGGCATAAGTTCTTTATTGACAGAAGAAACAGGGGGCACGTCAGTCGAGCGTGTAGGCGGATTTTGAGAAGCACCACCTGGGGTGACACCCTACATTTCAACAGCAGAGCCCTCGTGGTACAATTTCCTAGAACTATAGTAGGGAATGGGATTACGGAATGGAACTAGAGAAAGTGAGCAGAACCCCGCTAATAATTCGCAAATTATTTAAACAGGTCGTGCTTTCAAGACATGTTAAGGAAGAAGGACACGCTACGTAGGAAATTGAAATTTCAGAAACATCTTTGTTCAAAAATCCTTCTTTTAAAAAAAGATTCGCCAGCTTGAAATCGTGACTCAATTGTTTTCTGCGAATACGACTATAGTTTAAGAACATAATTAAAGAGTACATTTACGGAAAATAACAAACGTGAGGTGGTCCACACTCGTCGTGTGATTCTTATTTTTAATTAGATTATGCATTCGCGCCGCATCTGATCTGTTTCTAAGCTGAGCTTTTCAAATCTCGGATTCTGTCAAAACATCTTTATTTGGATTTTGCTAATGATGTTGCGCGCATCCAATACGTGCCTTCATCACCCTCTTTCGAGCCCAGACAAGAATATTTTTCTCTCCAGATGTCAGAAAAGAGCATGCCTAATGACTTTTTTGCATCTATTTTCACTGTATGTGATGGCCTAAAATGAAACGAGTTTTTTCAAAAGCCTTCGCCATCTTCTTTTCAGTGCGAATATGTATGTAGGTCTATAATGCGGACAAACAATTTAATCTATAGAGCACGAAAAGTGAGCGCAACTAATATTACAATGTCTTTGTGGATGTCGAAAGGAAATCTCATTGCTGGAAGGCAAGATGTAAACACGTTGTAGGAAGATTATGACTAGCTGTAGGCTTACACGGCGAATTAAAACCTTATGAACCTTGTTCTAAAAGTCAGCGGAAGAAAAAAGACAGACCCAAATTCCAGGCAAGGTGAGAAATGGGTCCTTGTGAATCAACAACGTTTGACTCCGTGCACAAAGAAATAAGCATAAATAAAACATAATGCAAATAATCAATGCGTGCCATCTTATGCACACAAGATTCTTCCAATAGAGCCACTTATCTGGGCATGCCTAATAACTACCGCTTTTGAAGACAAAAGCCTGATGGTGACCCTTGATCAAGATTATCTAATCTGTTATGTAAACACGTCTACTGGAGGAATACAAATAGCACGTTTAAACCAACGAATTTCTTACATGAAACTTTAGACGTCGAAATTCCGCCTGCAGAAATTGCAGAAATGTTGCAGTATTTGAACGGCAGATTTTCTAAATATAACCTATTTCAGTAAGAACTCGTCAGTCTGGCTGTTAACACCGTTTTTCGGAGATTATGTACAGTATGGCGAGTATACGTGTACGTGTGTTATGCTAAAGTCATGGCATCCACCTTTGTTCCAAGAAGTGCAGCAGTGATTTCAAATTGACCAGCTCTATCTGCACTTGTGCATGTATAGTACATGTATCTCGTGTCAAAAAGATATAATATACTAATGGGGAAATCCCAGACAACAAACGGTACTAGTATAATAGCACGTCGCTAAAGGTATTAGTAAATAGGTAACGGAAATTCCCGACAACAACAGCAACCTGCATGCAGCCCTGAGCAATGACACCTTTGATCTTTGCTCAAGGTCATTGGAAGGAAAAGGTGCATCAATGTGGAGACAATCCCGACCAATTTAGCCAGGTGTACCATGCATACTATATGCAGTCTATACACTCATATAGCATTATCACTCCTCGAATTTGATCAGATATAAAATGGCGACAAAGCTAACTACAGTATTTTTACTGATACGTTGGTTCGCATAATGTTTATTATTTTTAACTGCAATTAAATTAAACGGATAACGGCATACGGCTATACCGTCATCATGCCCCAGGCTGACATTTCCTGGTGCATATGAAATGGTGACTGCAAGAATGTACATGTAGGGCCTTTCAGGAATTTTGCATCATCATGTTTTGGCAATGCATCCGGCATAAGAGAAAAACGAATAGAGTGATATACGAGCGAACATTTCACTAATCCTTAAAGGAATATCTCTAGCATCCATTATCTTAACCCACCGACAACAGTCGTATTAATGTAACTATTTCCATGGAACCAAACTTCAAAATCTTCTTTTTAAATTCAATCTCAGACAAAGTAACCTCCTTCATGTGACAGGTAACAAGTAGTGCAAGTGATGCCGGGTTAAATAAATCTCAAGTCAAATCAACCTGAACCATTTTAAGGTTGCATCAATACGCCCAGAACAGCATATAAAGATTCATCACCAATAAATACATGTACATAGTAAGTACTTAATCCGAAATGAATATCTGAAACTAACAAGTCATCATGCATCAACGACACAAATGAAGCGTTGAACAAGATTAAACTCCGACTTCCGTATCACCAGTTTTACATCTGGACACTGTTCAATTTGTATTGGACAGTAAAGACGAATGGACACCACATCAAAATTCGGATTTGACCTGGTTGATTAGTCACCATTTTCCATTCACCTGATTCTCTTCTTGGATATATTTTTCCTGTTGACATCATATGACTGACAATGGAACAGGAAAAATAACAACTAGGGCTTATTACCATTGTCTTGCAAAAACCAGCTAGTAATAATATAATGTATACAGTAGATGTTCGTGCACGAATTCAACTCTACTGTACATAACCTCTTTTTAATGGTACAGTATCTATAGATTTGTCATTTCCTCGAGCTCTCAAAGCACCATCTATAAGATATGCGTTTCGCAATTCAGTTGATCGATGAATAACTTCTCTTCCCTTACGATAATACGGCAATACAGTATGTACATGTAAATGCTATCATAGATAATTACTTAAGTCAAAATAATTTCCTTTTAATGTTGGGCAAAACTGGACATACCTCGCACATGCCTGCATGTAGATGTGACATTTATAACATTGGCATCAGTTTCGTTAAGCGATTTAAATGTTTTATTATTTTCTACATGTACGTAGCATATTGTCTACTAGAAACGAAAAAATTGACACCATAGAAACTTTTTTACTTTCAGTAGAAACGCCACAATTGTCACTATTTTACGTTCTAAGCAATCTTGTATCGGCTTGGAATTTATCCGCAAAAGCAACACATAAGCCAGCAGTGCATTTACTGTTTTTTGTATCTGTTTTATTGACCTTAATACATGCTAATAAAGTTATCATAGCAGTAGTTTCGTTCTTTAATCGCTAATTACAACGAACCTACGCCTGCATTAACCATTATACATGTAGGTTATACTGTAAATGGAATATGTTATCAATCCAATGTAAAAAAGTCCCTTTTAAGTGGTAGCCATGATTCAAATATCCATTGTAAAATCACTTTGAGGCAGAAATTCTGCCTATTATATTATTGTCTGTGTAAAGAAATTCAATCAAAGCACCAATAGCTAATTTTATGTCCTATTCAGGCGATTGGATAATGTGTGTCAATACAAAAACAACGAAATGACGCTTACAAGTACAGTACATGTACATGTACATGTATGTTAAGGATCCTTTAACATTGGAGATTTTCAATAACCATTTTGTTACGCGCACGCATTAAAACTGAAAACCCCATAATAAAGACCTATTGAAGAGTGCTGCTACTTTATAATATTGACCTTAATTTAACAACAAGATTTTAAAAAGAACCAAAGAACCGAAGTGAAAAGTGGTGTGTAGTTTAGATCATTGACACCTCTTTTTTTAAAATAGTGATAAAAAATATGAGCACGATATGGTTCCGACTATTAAATTATTCATCTAAGACAGATCCAGTTTTTCTTCCCTTATTCTTTCAAATCCCTAATTTTGCAAAGAAGAACCTATTAGGAAATTATGTCATCGATGGTGAACTATCATTATAATAGTAACCCACCTACAGTATGCCCTAATTGCTTTATCATTTTCAGATGAATCAATTTATCGTCATGCTAACACTATCAAAAATCAGATTAATTAAAATCACATTCCAAGGTCATTGCTGAACAGTATTTTGTAATAAGCATATACTGCATATACTGTACAACTTATTTATAAAGTATTATCCGAGGTCGATTGCCAACAATTCATTTCATTTAAAAATTGATTATTAAACTTGTATGATTCTTTATGAGGCTCTACAGCTAATAACCACAAGCCGTAAACGTGTTTATCATATGCAAGTCATGTTTAGGGTGAAATTAATATGCGTAAACGTTTGGCCAAGGGATGTGAAGCGGATGTAACGACAAATTAATAATTCAAATCAATTATTCTGATGAGCAGAATTAGATGTATCTGTAGGTCGTTATTGATGCGCTTCTCTCTTTATAAATATAGTGCAAGTTGCATTGTGATCCCATTGGTATGTGCGCCATGTTCAGCCGCATATCCTTGACACATTTCCGTTTTTTTATTGGGATAATAAAAGGATCCGTATGAGTATTAAAAGACGACGCGCGAAAAATATGCATGCATTATATCCAGCTTTCGCAATTTAAAATAGGCAACTGGTTCTCTCATTATAAAGCACTGAAAAACATTAAAAATTAAGGGTAAATTCTTCTACTAGTTTTTGAAGGGAAAAATGGAATCACGATGAGCTGTGAATTTTAAGATGAGCTGATACGCCAGAAAGAAGTTTAGGCAACAACAAGAGGTTATACAGAAGAAGTTATTGTGGTTCTTTTTTTTTTTTTTCGCCATGGACATCCGGACAACAGGAAGGCCTCGAATTCCTAAATACGGCAACTGAAGTGCAAATGCCACCAGAGATCATAATATTAATCATAAATGACCAGAAAGCGGTTTTTTCAGGGGCGTCCACGCAGAACATTCGTGCCATTCATAGACCAGGATGCCAAACACGTGGCGTTACATCTTGCATTATGCAGCGATAATTGATGTACTGTACCTTTACACGAACAACATTAGAATGTACATGTACATTAACGTTACCACGCTTTAAATTCTTTAATATTTAAAACTACTATAAGCGATGCATGAGCCGTCCCCAGGTGTGTAAATCAAAAAACCAATAAAAGTTTGCTCCATCCTCAATTTTATACACGGTACGTACTCGTCAATAGTAGTAGTGGAAAGCAAATAAAAGAATGTGTGGCTTTGGAATCACTGCAATGCTCTTATTTATTTGCATCCATTGAGAATGCAAAATAATCGACGGATTAAGGCAAATGTATAGGCGATAATGCTTGAAATTCAGGTCAAGCTACGAATATTAGCAAAATGAAAATGGTAACTACTTCAAATAAGCACAAGCTCTACATTTTTGGAAGATTTTAACAGGACCATGTCCAATACATGTATGCATGGCAAGATTTCATTATTCACACTGCACCGAGAAAGATTTTAAAGCATTCAGCTTTTCAGTAATACATGTGCATCACAATATGCATAAATTGGGCCTCTTGAAAGTTAATTCTTATGGAAGGCGGTATAGTGTTAATACCAGTAGAAACTCAGCACTTAAAAACACATCACTTACAGTAATATCAAGATATATTGAATTGCTCACACGAAACAATATAAACACATTTGTAATTATTGTTATCTCCATTTGTTTTCCGTGGATCCAGGCCTATATTACGCCTTGAGCACTGATAGTATTCTGTAATATAATTACTGGTTGTGATTGAGCAAAGAATTTATTAAAGTTGAAATGAACATTAAGGCTTTCTGTTCCTTCAAAATAAATTTGAATTACATGTCAGATATGACAGATAACACTTCTGAATGAATAATGGTTCAAAACTCAGATTTATAGCATAAAGAAATATAATATGATGCTCACATTATTGTTGTACTGAATTGCAAAATGTTCCGCCAAACATGCAAGGTTGTGAAGGTTATTTTCAGACATTGTGTGCGTGCTCCTGTTGAAGGGGTACATATGCCAAACCATGAAGCATATATATTGTGCATGTAAGTAAGAATTTACGCAGAATCATTTTCAATTTGGAGTAATTGCATGAGAATTGAACAATTATGGGGAAATATATTGTAATAGACTCCCGGAAATACGAACACATCTTCGCTTAAGTGCAACCAAGAATTGTATGGCAAAAACTAGTTTAGGAGCTTCTATCAATTCTACGAGCGTAATCTTATTTCATCTAATGAATACCTTCCATCAATACAATAAATTCCACATCCAGACGTACATTGTTAGCAATGCATTTTATGTGTATTAACGCATATACTATACATGTACATGTACAGTATTAAGAATAAATTATACTGTATCCGATCGCACAGAATTCAAAAAACTAGTTTTCGGGTAACTACATGCATGCGTAACTATCCTTCCCATTTATCAGTACATGTACATTGAATTTGGTAGTATTTTGATGTAGTTTTTATTTCACCCCTAAACTGTATATGTCTTACTATCATATGTCTAGCAATTTACAATGCCATTGTGACATGTGCTGGTAAATATAAAAATACAAGCGACATAATTATGAACGAATTAAAATCCAACTATCCTTATGTTCCTTTGTTAAAATTCATTGCATGGTTCAACATTTTTGATTCACTTCATATATTGTTCGTAAACCTATCGAATTTTCAGATTCAGTTGATTTACATGTTGGCTATATACGCACGCATTTCTGCAAATCGAGATGTGTAGGAGCAACTTAAAGTTGCTACCTACACATTTTGACTTGCAATTAAACTATACTCTTATCGGGGAGTTGCTAGTTAGTAACTAAAGCCTTCGGGGCAATGACTGTCAGGTATCAGCCTTATAACGGACAATGTCTTCTTGGTGGACTTCTTAAAAATAGGTCTAGTGCAAATTCGCCGGCAGGTTAAAAAACTGTTAAGTCAAATAAAGGGCAACGACACGATGACAGTGGTTAGAATGCAATTGTCGCAATGAAAATGTGTAGACACGCTCTCAGGTAACGTATGCCAAGGTTAGAAAATGCAACCGAACGTGCATGAATTTTACAGCAATTTTGTAATGTAGTACGTCTGCTAACGCAAACACGTTTTTGTGGAAAAAAATAATTTTAAATGTAAGCATTATTATCCTCATAAAAGGTTTGTAAAAAAACAGCGGTGAATCAATTACTGTAAAGAGGGTACTTGCGATAGTATTAGATTTAACTAGGTTGCCAAATAAATTTGGTAAATATCAGCACGTCCGCAGTGAATGGAAAGTGGCAATTTATTTCATCTCTACAGTATCACTGAGTTCGGCTATATAGCCTACGGAATTCTGTGTATTTTAATGCACGGAATTTTACCATCCGTTGTTAGTGCGTTTTTATAAATATTTTGAAAAGATGACTATGAGGTTATTTACCCTACTTTTTTGGACATAGACTTACCACGCTTTTTAGCGAAACGTGAGAACAACATCTCGTCTGAAGCTAAAGTGCAACTGACATAGGCTCAATTTTTTTAATGCAAAGACTTTCTTTCAAATCACTTTCTATTTGCTATTTGAAATTCAAATTTCACAGGCACTCTGGCCGATACGATCAAACGGACGGCCATGCATGTTCCTTCTATACCCTAGAAGGATTATGGTATAACCAAACGTACTTGACCAAACGTCAAATTCATGAAACCGATGGATTTGAAAATTGGAAAATATTGGAAAATATAAGATCGATATGGAATAATAAAAAAGAACACTTGGTGGTTTAAATACACCTCAACTAGCCTTCATGGACACGCGTTAAATTCAGTATGCTTATTATCAAAGATTTTGAAATTACATGTACATGTATTTCCACACTAAAAGTGATGTAACGCCAAGGCTGAAATTAGAAATGGTCGTCAGCAAAACAATGAAATGTGGGCAAATCAATTCGATGAGAAATTTACGGATTGTAAATATTCTATAATGCTGGATTTTTATACCTTGAGACAATTTGTATGCCTGCACATGAAATCGCCATCTTTACAAGGCTATCCGATTATCAGCACGTCATGATTTACTTTTAAGGCGTTCTGCGCCCTAATTACTTCTTTTGGATTATCAGGACATAATGACATATGTTACATGTCGGTTCTACAATACGAAACAATCCCGTTATTGTTTGAATACTGATATAAAACGAGACAATATGATAGCTGGCTAGGGAGAGCTAAAACAGAATGACATTAGTGATGGTCACACTATGGAAAAGACGTGATCGTAGTACATTCCCATACATGTACAAATCAACAAACTATCTTAGCAAAAACGATATAGACCACCAATAACGAATTTATGACAGCCCATTTATAAAGTCATATTTTTCATCCCATCATATACAAGTGTACATGTATGATGTTATTATGTTACAAGTATTATGTTATTATGGGGTAATAACAAAAGTTCTAGTTATCATCCTATGCTGCGTGTACAAATTATTCAAAATGCAGAGTACTAAAACAGCAATTCATGAATATACAATGGGCTACATTGGTTAAAGGTTTTTACTGAGTTTTGGCAAGTTTTATTAAGGGGTATGATTAATAATCTACAACTAAGTCAAGAGTTATTTTCTCATTCAGGTAAGGAAACCAATACATATCTCCCACTGAGCAACCTAGAGGGCATGTAATGTTAAATGAACGAAAAATGAGTTCTGAAGAAATAAAAACTACAAAGTCTTTGATGACAAACGTGAGAAATATGGACTATGTGGGGAGAAAAAAAACGAAATATTAAACAAAAGGTCTAAAGAAAGTAGAATAAAGCTAACTGGTTAATTCAGTGGATGCAGCATCACTACCTACAGGTCTATGCAAGACGTGCAGAACTAAAGACAGACAAATTCAAAGCATCGTAATGATATGTTCAACATATTAAATTATTGCCACTTTGCATTGTGTGCACATGCACATACAGTAAAATTTTACAACGAGTCGCCCAACTGGTCAGAGGACATGAAGAAGAAATTGAAAATAAATCTCAAATAATTAACGCCTGCTTTTGTTTATGTTTTATTTTTCGAAGGCTAGCATCAGCAGCAGCATCTGAAGTTAATGATGCAGTGAATCTAGCATTTTAGTATTAGATCGATGATTAACGTATGTATGGAAGTTTAACAGTTTTTATCTTACAAGTGCACTTAAAGTTTAAGATCCCTGCAAATCATCAATTCTAAATTGATAAAACCATGTGTAATGAAGAATCCACATTAGTTTGTCCACTGCTAAATTATTTCTCCTTTTGCATGACCCACATTTGTATATCGCATAGAACCACTAAACTAGTACGAATAGAGTAGGCTAAACTAACGTGCTTCAGAAATGATTAACTTTTCAACTATGAAATTTAAATATAAAATCAACTCATTAATTACTTTCAATTCAAAACCAACATATATTGGTGTACATGTACACGTACACCATAATACGTAAGGCAGATTGCATAATGCTTCAACTTCAATTCAATACACGCACAGTCAGCACCTGAGGTGCCATGTGTTGGGGGTGGAAGTACACAAATAGTACAGCAAAAAATAAAATAAAAAATTAAAGAATACCGAAAAGCGTTTATGCATGTTAGCTGGTGATGTAATAAGCGTTCAAACACTTAATAACGGTACATTCAAACTCAGTATAAAGCTTTGCTAACTTTCAAGCTACAACAGAACTCTTTACTTTTTTAATATGTTTGCCTAAATCAGGACACGCACGCCATTTGTTGTCATTCTTTGGAAGCCATTTTTAGCACATTTCGCTGAAGATTGCGTGTGGGGTCAATCTTCCGCTTCAAATCTTCTTGCTTTTTTTGTAATTCGCTGTGCGGAAGAACCATTAAAATGTAACTGCATGGGATAATACAGTTTCTAAATCGTGGATTTTTAAATGCCATACTCCATAGGCTTACTTGCTTAACATTCAAAATTTCATCAGCTTTTTTGCAATTATCCATTTGCAGGATCAATGGACTGCTGAATCGAATGCTATAAAATGTTAAATTGTATGAGTGTAATGTCTGAAGTAAGGAGAATGATATTGCCTATCCTCTTAAGCACTATAATACTGCTTTTAGCTAAAAACAATATAAGGCAATAATGTGGTCTACTGTATCAGTAGCGATGCCAGTAAACTGAAAGCTAAAAAACAACCTTCAACGAGTACATTTTACTTGCGTGCGTTCGCAACCAAAAGCTAAACGCAAATAGGTCTCCAAACAAATCTTTTTCAAAGATGATTTGACCCTCGGTTATTAAGTTTTCATTGAAATCGCGCCATAAGGTGAGCTTATCACACCGTATATAAATCCTGTCCTCGATTTCCTAACGAAACCAAACCATTCAGGTTCCATCGTCGTTTAATATGACAAGGAGTAAGGCTGTCAAATCTGCTATTGGCTAATGCCTTGTTGGGCTGTCTAGTGAAACGCTCGCAAGGTAAAGCTGCAAAGTCATGTTGAAATGTACCTCAAAAGTGGAGGGGGCGGTGAGATTCGGGTATAGGTCAAGACATCATCTTCAAAAAGTTCATGGAAAGCGAGCGAAACTTATTCCGGTAAGGAAAAGTCGTCTAACTCGTTTTACGAGAGAATTGAGGAATCAATACATGCACTAAATTTACTAAAAATTAATAAAAAGAAACTTGCAAATGAAGTTATTAAGGTAATCTTGTTCATGGAACACGGATGCGAAGTGAGCGTGGAGAGTGAAATTCTTAACAATTATGTGCTGAAGAGGATCCTAAAGAAGGTTAAAATTAGATTTACGAGAAGGGCATACGTGCCAAATATACATGTACAATTAATTTAGGCTAAGAATACAACGCATAAAATATGCATGTATAAACAAAGCTGTAATAAATACCATGGTGATAACAGCTAGTTGCATGTGAAAATGCATATTTAAATAGTTCCATCTAGGTTTTTAAAGTAAGGGTATTTAATCTTGACGGATTACGTCCTAGAGATTACATCCGCGTGCCTGAAAATGAATGGCGTTTTTGTATGAGGATATTCATTTCCATATTTAAATTTGTGTACAATGTACTAGCAATACAGGAGTATATGCGTTTAGAAACCTGTAATGAGCTTACCACATTCGTTCTTACACCTGTAACTATTTGTTTAGCACAAACGAAAATGTTTACCGACCCAGAAAACTGTTGAGAAATTGATGAATTATTGAAGATTTTCGCCCAAAGATATGGCCGGCATGACACATATGGTTCTACGTTAGGAAAACTTAACAATACTTGCATAAAATTCGCATGCACATGAATTATTTGACGGTGTGAATTTTAAAATGCTATCAATCAGTTTCATATTGAAGATACGTGTACAGGCGCAGGTGATCATCTCCTTGTAAACCAAATATATTAATTTTAAAAAAAAAATTTAGGACCTCAACCTTTTTAAAAAATTAGGTACTTGAAAATAATAGTATTTTAGAAATTAATAATTTATTTTTGTAATGAGGGTAGGACTACATGTACATGATTACCTTGTAAAATATCATCAGTATGCCTAATTATGGTGTGGGCGAGATGATTACTTTGTTATTCCAAATTTGGCTACTACAACACGCCTTGCTGACATCAGCACATTGGCTGTATTGCATAGTTATTAACTAGTCAATTAAATCCAGAAAAAATATGCTGGCTAAAAATATGGGTATACGAAGATTCAGCAGATCACTCTTCATGGATTAAAGTTTACTTACAACATTTCAGATATGTAATACCTCTGCAACTGGTTGAAACGCGAAAAACTAATTCAATGATAATCTGGAACTCGGCGCAGTTAAACAAAGACACGACTAAAAACAATGCGTTCATTTGCTTATCACTTTTATTTCATTCTTTTATATTTTTAGACAATTTTCTTTTGCGACAATTACATCAGTACTACAACTAAGTTCTGCTACAAAATTAATTTACAAGATATTAACATGGTATCCACATAAAACAATGCGAGTTATTACAAGCTATCCAATGGCACAAACCCCCAATACGACGTACATAAATATAACGCAGATATGGAGATTTGTTTTTAATTTAAAGCCAAAATATTACAGCAGCTGTCAACCCGTATAAGCTGGGCGCAGAATTGAAGCCAACACGTTCCTATATGACTCGAATACTTAGGCACAGAATACGTTAAACCAGACAGTCAGATTCCGGTTTATTTCATCTTGAGAACGGTGGCATCATTACTGAATTCGCCAGACTCCTGACCGCAGGGTTTGTTTGTACAAATTTGAAGAAATCCCAGTTTCACTGAGTCAGTGTTAGCGGACGAGTCCAGTGAGGACAATCACCTATCTAAAACTACTAGAACAGTGCTGCACTAGAGAATAATAAATACAAGGATGGGGCAGTACTAAGAATTTAGTCAGCGACTGGACATTATGTTAATATTGAGCAACATTTTACATGACTATAAAGTTATCAAAATTGCTTGAAAGATTTTGGGCATGCAAACTAGACGTGAAGCAACCTCAATTGAAGTTCACCTCAAAGCTTGCGCAGAATTGACATACTCAACGGTCAGTTCGAGTGAGGTCTGCGTACGGGTACAAAATACAGGATATCCATTATTCGATATGTCAGACTCGTTATTGGGTTTGCAGAGGACGGTCAGTTTTGCCGAAGTTTTCGTTGACGCTGTAGAAAGATTCCGCCTGCTCGCAAGGGGTGGCTTCTTCCAGTGAGGCGCAAACTAAGTTAGCTTGGTCGAAGACGGTTTGGTTTCCGCAGAAAAAGCTGAATACTCTGGTCTGGGGAGTGCCGTCAGCCAAGATTTCGGGCAAACAGACGTGGAAGATCTGCGAGAATGACATTAATGCGATTAATACTTGCCAATGGAGCCAATTATTTGTTACTTTAAGCCATTCGGTTCAATCTCTGTTTGCCAGTGTCAAGGCCCACGTTTCCATGGCATTATACCTGACATCTGTTGGGGACATCAGCGTAATAGCCGTAGATCCTTCCTTCGCAAGAGAAACCATCGACAATTTGGCCTACGATGAGTTCAGCGCCATCTGGCAACGCCAGGCTAGATGCTTGACGTTTTACCTAGCAAAAGAACGTTTACCAATCAGCATTTGATATCCACCTAACGCATCGTTAATCTGAATATGCTTGGTGGGCATCAGGACTCACCAGGGCTGAAGTGAAAGCCACAGCGGCGCAGACAAGAGCTAAAATTGAAAATTGCGTGTCAATATCCTGAACTGAAATGTAAGTCAGCATCTAAATCTGAAAAAAATAAATTGCTTACCGAGAGCAACGAGTTTGTTCATTGTTGTAAGTTGAAGGTTGGCAATAGATTACCTGTAAACCAAGGAAATCATATTTTAAATTTGTTGAAAACATGGTGAAAATGTTTCAAATTATTTGGTAAGAAAACACGATATTAAATCGTGTTTGGCGATTGAGAACAGTTGAAAATAGATATAAACTGTTGAACTTTGATACCTAACAGGGCAACCACTCAGCACGTGCATGTAATACAGTAAAAGCAGAAGCTATTGACCAGCCCGGCCACTTTCAAAAATGTGTCTCAAGTTATGAATTTGGGTATAACTGTGGTTTTTAAGTGCGAAGGAAATAAGTGGAATGCAGTTTCCAGTTTGTTTTAAAGTGCAGTTAACTTTAACACTATTAGAAGGACGTGACCCGGTTTCACAAGCAATTTGACAGTAGGTTCAGAGGCCACCGGCACACGAACCTTCCTTACTCTTGCTTTTTAGTCATTGCACCAGGTCACAGGTAGGGCTGTTGATTTATGGTTTATGGCTGTTTCTAAAAGTCATACTTAGACAATGCAGCGAACTCTCGTTCCTGCAGTGACGAGAATACGCGTTACTTGGCAGGGTTATTGTCCCAAATTTGAAAGGAGTTTTGAGTGAAATTTTGAAAAGAAACGCAGTTTGGGTGCTCTATGGAAGCTCATTTAAACCATCAAGAGTTTTTGGAAAACAAGCTTTTGTGTGGATGAACGAATAGCTTAAGGTAGATATTTGAATTTTTAAATAATAATACTGCAAAATACTCAATATTGGTTAAAGAAGGTTAAATATCTACAGTTTTAATACATCTGTATTCGAATCCCCAATTTTAAATATAATGAGTATTTAATCGATTTTCAGAAGTACTGCTTGTTTAGATAATTGCTAATCTTCGCACAAATTTTCACATTATTTTTTTAAGAAAATAAGCGTTTACAAATTCAACATGCAAGCTTATTTTCAGACTTTCCCATATATTCTTTATATGGGAATATAAATATTTTTTCATTCAATAAAAACTACATGAGTATTCGTAGGGTCAATACACATTAGGTTCGTTTTCTCATATTTTGAAACACATCAGTGCAAAAATAAATAAATAATTTTTATATGAAAAAGTAAAAATAAAAACTACATGAGTACTCGGAGGGTCAATACACATTAGGTTCGTTTTCTCATATTTTGGAACACATCAGTGCAAAAATAAATAAATAAAAATCGAAATCGGTGCATTATGCGCCATATTCCTAAGAAAACGGTTGAAGAGTTAGTGTAAGTATAAGCATACAATGCAATACCAAACTCACCTGATGATTTACTTTTTCAGTCTTCCTGGAGAGGAGATAGAAGTATTAGTTCTCAACGGTGGAGGAGTTGTGATGTTCATTTTGAGAAGCCCACCGCTTATATATGTGCTCTCTGACTCTGAAGTTGACCCTCTACAGGTGTCGTCATCTTCGAATTAGGTCGCTTGTGAATGGGTGAAAATGCGGACATACCAAAAACTGAAAAACCTACATATTTTGGAGCATCCATAAGGCTCCTTGCTGATGACGCCGCACACCGAAATAGGCGCACGATTAAGTCACGTGAATATTCATGAGCAGGTATGTGCAACTCGAATTTCTTGTACGAAAGCAAAATCTGGTAGACAATGTCCAGACACAGAACGTCTCTACTCATCCTCTTGTTGGTAGCCAACGCGAGGGATATGAATACTCTGTTATCATCGAGCCAGATGCAACACCACACAGTCAGCATATTTCTTTCAAATTTGGAATTGGAAATGCGCGAATTATTTTTCTTAGTAATTGATACCATGCATGAACATTTATCTTGTGCATCACAAGAAAAGTAGGAACAACACGAGAATGTCTTCTTAAATGGACATTATTTGCTCGAACAACAACAGTACCAATTGTCCGCAGCAAACGCGTGCATCAGCAATCAGCATAATGTACATTTCTTGAATACATGTACAAAGTGTATTTTATAATTGGAAATTTAAGCAGTGCACGGAGTTTACAGTCTATAATCTAGAAAAGCGGATATCTTGAGATCAAGCTGTCTTAGGGCTCATAAAGCTCTGCAGATGCGCAAAAGGATAATACAAGTATATATTAGTTTATTTTCTTGTATCAAACAGTGAATCACATTTTGTGGAGTCTATACGAAGGTTGCCAGCCATCATTATCTCAGATACAAATAGTAAAGTTTGTACAAAACTGCATTCATGTATAAAGATACTGTATATATCAATGTATTTCAAGTATCTTTACAGGTCGTTTCAGTTTTTACTTTTATTTATGCATGCACGGTACATACAATGTCTTTCTCGTAATATGTATCTCTGCATTGCGTGCAACTAATTTGCGACTATACTGTACCTACAAAACGTTTTGGCGCATAGTCTGTGATAACATTATTCAAACGTGGATAATGTATAAGAAATGTTTCGAATTTTTATGTAGGAGCTAGATTGGAATCAACCCTTTTTTAAAAACAATGACAAAAACAAATGTGCAATTACCCTACGCATGCATGCATCATAGATGCACACAGTGCATCTGTGTGGGGGTAAATAATTAGAAAAAAATTAGAAACGTCACTTAGGTAAGAACAAATATGCTAATGGGTTTATCCTCGAGGGATGGAAAATTCTCCCATGCCGACGAAGTACAGTAGGCCTATAGTGTAATTGGGATTATATTTTGCACGAAAACTGAACCGTACATGCAGCTCGCTGAAAAAGATCAACTTTTGCGATTGGAAGCGAAGCATTTTTGATAATTAAAGGTTGCCTCTAATCATGGGAGTTATAGGCCTGCGAGGAATGTGCGGTAATTTTCATCACAATATTGACACGTGAAGGAACGAGGGCATATTAGAAATAAATTTGTGACGTGTTTGTCATTTAAGTCATTCCAGGAAGAGTGTACTGTATTTGCATGAGATTTTCTTTTTTAATCTTGAATGCAGGTGCTGGCAAATTAACCTCTTCAAGACCCAGAGTATGACAATATGTGGAGGCGTTCAGAGACGCATTGTTATTAAAAATTAAACATGTGCTGAGACAGAAGTTAAATGGGGTTAAATTAAGCAATAAATTATGGAGCCCCGAGTAATTTAAAAATAATTTTTCGCATTTTTTTAGTTATGTAGTCCTGTCGGTAACTATATGCCAGACAAGAAATTATAGTCTATACACAGTACATATACAAGTAGCATATGCAGCAGTTTCTCACAGTAAAATCACCATAGCCTTTTTAAATGCTTACAGATTGAGGTCCCTTTCATCAATAGAAGCAATCTTTGTGGGAAATAATCTTACAATATCATCGTTCTATTATAAAACAAAAAAGCTTTCATGGTAATTGGTATCGCTAACGTGATTTGTAGGTACCTCATGTAACTTGAAGTATAGGTTTACCGTAATTGTTATAAAGAAGATCTAAAAAATGTGAAATTGAATTCAATTTATAGCGCTGCGCTGTATTACTATCCTATTAATTTAAAGACGCAAGCATACAGCTAACCCATATGGAAAAGAAATGTATTTTGAAATATATTATGGGAAATGTATTTTGAAATATATTGTGGAAATATATT